>VRLP01004527.1:0-47760 GCA_009660295.1 Lophius piscatorius
CAGCTTGTTGGGCTCCATCCCTCTCGCTCCTCAGTCTCTGCGAGGGAGACAAACTGTCATTTTCCAGGGAGAAGTGGAGAACCGGTTCAGTAACGGCATAGCCTCAGGCCTGACACACAACTCGTTTACCGGAACCTCAGAGGAGCTGTCTGTGGAGGATGCACAACCATCTCTGACAGGTGAGGAAGAGGAGGAGGAGGAGGAGGAATTTCAAGAAGAGGAGGAATACGAAGAAGAAGAGGAAACAGTGGAGGTAAAACCGGAAGAAGAGGAGGAAGAGGAAGAAGAAGAGGTAGAAGAGGAAGAAGAGGAAGCATAAAATGAAGAGGAGGAAGAGGAAGAAGAGGAAGCATAAAATGAAGAGGAGGAAGAGCAAGACGAGGAAGCATAAAATGAAGATGAGGAATAGGAAGAAGAGGAAGCATAAAATGAAGATGAGGAAGAGGAAGAAGATGAACAAGAGGAAGAAGATGAGGAAGAGGAGGAAGAAGATGAAGAAAAGGAAAAAGAAAAGAAGAGGAGGAAGAGGAGGAAGAGGAAGAAGAAGACGGAGAGAAAGAATAGGGTGAGGGGGAAGAAAAAGAAAAGAGGAAGAGGAAGAAAAAGGAGAGAAAGAATAGGGAGAGGAGGAAGAAAAAGAAAAAGAGGAAGAGGAAGAAAAAGGAGAGAAAGAATAGGGAGAGGAGGAAGAAAAAGAAAATGAGGGAGAGGAAGAAGAAGAAGAGGAGGAAGACAATAAAGAAGAAGAAGAAAAAAGCCTTGGGTTGTAGTACACTCCAGGAAGTTAGATGAAGTGAACTTCTGGGACGTGTTATTGAAGGTCATTAATATAAGTCCTCTGAGCACCGGTCCAGAACCGGTCCATGATGAAGGAGGACATCGTCTCCTCTTAAAAAATCTACTTGAATTATGGCTCTTCATGAAACGACGTCTCTGCTGTTCCTCTCACTCTTTCACTCTTCAGGGAGGCATACATCAATGATAACGCTCAGCGACACCATTATTATTATTATTATTATTATTATTATTATTAATAATAATAATATTTGGACCGGTATCATCACATGATCCTCCGTTCCTAATGGAACCATCTGGAATGTTCCATGCAGCTTTTGAGTTACTGCCCTGCGACCCATTTCACCCCCCACCCCCCCTTAAAAATATATATTAATATCTCACAGATCCAGATTATGATCCAAACCCGGATACGGAGGTGAAACGTCATTAGCAGTGATCCAGAATCCACATCTGTATCGGGTCCACTTCCAAACTTGATTATTTAACCGATTGTTAGCACAATCGGTTAAATAATAATAATAATAATAATAATAATAATAATAATACATTTTTATGAAAAGAATAAGGGGCCGAGGAAGGAGCCCTGGGGGAAACCGAGGAGAAGTCATCAACTTTTACCATTGAGACATTCCTATTTGATAAGGATATTTCTTTTGCGGGGGGGGTATTTTAAAGCCTTTGATGACTTACTAAACAGGATTTTGTAACTTGATACGATCCAAAGGTCGTAATAAAGGTCAAATAAAGGTCAAATGGTTTTCTAAAAAAGAAAAATGCATTACTAAAAGGTTGAGCTTATCTATTTAAAATGGACTATTTTACATGAAATACAAACTTGGTGAGGATGTTAAAGGGAATTTACCAAAGGTTATAAAATAAAATGAAATAAAAAAGCTGTATTACTCAGTTACGTTTTTTTTCTTTAATGGCTTCATATTGATGTAAGACCTGGAGCGGAGGACAGGATTCCAATCATAAATCATCGCGCTTGTATTCCGAAGTTAAATCCAGGTAAATTTTTGCTACTTGTCTTTTATTTGAAGTCTATGTTGTTTTTGTGTTTCATTAAACAAATGAGGTAAAAAAAAAACAACAACAAAAAAGTGAATCGTATTAAAAATCCAGGGTAAGAAATGTCTCCTGGAGGAGAAGACAAAGCAGCTCTGTGGGATCGTCTCGCCTCTCACCCATCATGTCGGATAAGCAGAAGAAGACGAAACATCTTGTGTAGGAAAGAGAAAAAAAACACCCAAGGATCCGCCCACTCCCACTGCAGAAGGTTGAGTGAACCTCCCGGCGGGTGGCACTTTGGTGAGGGCTTAAAACGCCCCCGCACTTGGACCTCGGCGGGGAGTCTGTGCTTACGAACGGATACTATGGTAACTAGATGATGTTATTCTTCCGTGAGGTTCTGAACGTCCACGTCCGCTGAAACGCAGACGAGATGGAGCTCTGTTGGGAAAGTGTGTACCAGGGGAGTTCTGGTGGGAAACAAACACGAGGTTACAGTTCGGATTCCCCCCCCCGACCATCCTCCCACACGTCTGCCTCTTTCTCTTTTTCAGTGTTCCACCAAACGACGTCAGAGTGACCGCTCGTACCGCTGTTCGCTCAACCGTTCAAACAGGTTGACGAGTCGATGAGTCTGATTGCAGGATCCGTTTCTGAGCAACTTGGACAGTGGCCAGTTTGGGTTGACTGGACAACTGGGTCAGAGCATCTGCAGAACTCTTGTTTCTGGTGGTCTACAGAGAATGGGACACCATATTTATATTCTATTTTCTATTTACCACCGCCCCCAATCCAATTCTCCTCTTTGCTTTTCTCCAGGGCTCAGAGAGTGCTGTTGTCTCTCAACAGAGCTGAACCAAAGTGACCCCACAATCGAGCGCTAATACGACTGTCATCGCCTGCTGCCAACCGAGGCCCACCAGGGAAGATGCTGGAAAAAGACGCAGAGGCATGAGCAAGAGGAGAAAAAGAAAGAAGAGATGGCCATATGGGCGGTGTTGTGAGAGAGGATGGTGAAGCCCTGGAGGAGAGAAGCTGTACAGATGTGACGCAGAGCGCCGAGAGTAGAGAGCAAAGGGAGGGATGGCGGAAAAGAAGAGTGAGAAGAGACTTGTGTCAGCGGGTGAGCAGGAGCGGCGTGGGCCGCTCAGACTACGATGAGTCACCGAGGTCGTCAGGTGACGAGGCCGCGCACGCCGCAGTGTCACGGTTAGCAGGTCAGACAGGCGAACGCCTGTGAGCGGATGTTTTCTATCCCACAGTGGCATAGAAAACATTCACACTGCAACCATCCATTTGACAACATGTGCTGCAAAAGTCACAACACAACACATCAAGAAAAAACAGTCTGTAAAAGCCACAAGACAACACATCAAGAAAAAAATCTGTAAAAGCCACAACACAACACATCAAGAAAAAAATCTGTAGAAGCCAAAAGACAACACATCAAGAAAAAACAATCTGTAAAAGTCACAACACAACAAATCAAAAAAACAATCTGAAAAAGCCTCAAGACAACATATCAAGAAAAAACAATCTGTAAAAGCCACAAGACAACACATCAAGAAAAAATAATCTGTAAAAGCCACAAGACAACACATCAAGAAAACAATCTGTAAAAGCCACAAGACAACAAAAGTGTTTACGAAGGACTCTTTAAAGGGAAGCAACCTGGGGCGCGCATTTTTACTGCTTCATTTAGTGAATAAAACATAAATAATACACAAACGTGTGCTGATATTTAGATTATTTGATCAATTAACTTCCGGGTCAATCAGTCATGTGACTGAGAATAAACTTTAATCTACATCAAGAAAACAACAAATAAACTTAATACTGACCCTAACATGGAAAGTACCCAAAGTTACAGTAAACGAGGTGTATTATGATGGTATATTGCTTGTAATTGGTCAGTGGGTAGGCTGGGGCGTGTTCTTAAGGTAGGCTCTTCCGACGTCAGTACTCCACATGAGGAAGGAGCTTCATTCACGTCCTCTGCGCCTGCTGAGCTCCTCATTTTCAACAAATTAAACCTTAGTGGAGAAATAGGACCTCCATGCAAATGGAAAAGTAACCGAAACGCACCGATGTCATCAACGAACCGGTTGTGGAACTATTTCTTAAGGACAGAAAGGAGAACCGACTGAGTGTTCAGATGAGGAACAGCTTTGGTCAGGCAAATTATCTTAAAGTACCTCAAATATCTGTAGAGTATTTCTGGTGATAGTTGGTAGCTACTGTTGTGGTGTGAAGTCTGGAGTCTGAGAAAAAGCTGCTGTATCCTACTTATTTTTTATTTCTTTGTGGTCTTATGTTAGTTAATGTGACTTTTGGAGAGTTTATAAGTTAGTAGTGACAGTTCTAGTTCATGTCATTCTGTGTAATATTGCTATTCGTGATGGTTTCAGTGTGTGTGTATGCAGTTTGTGTTTGTGACCTCATAGGTTTAGAATCTGGTTTTAACATTTTCTTCCACAAAATAAATGTTACTGTCTCTTTCAATATGGTGTTATATTTGGCGTTTGGTTATTCATGGTTGTGTGGACGCGAGGCTGTCGAGGGGTTTGTTTCAGATGAAAGCGGGCCGCTGACACGGTGGAGCGACATCGCCGCGGTCCGTCAGCGCTGGACTCCACTATAAATTTAGGTCACAGTTTGTGGCGCCTCATTAACAGTTCTTGATTCACACAGATCTCTGACTGTCATCGACTGTAGGATGTGTCCATCTTACATGTAGGTATATGTGTATATATATATATATATATACATATATATATGTGAATATGTATATATGTGAATATGTATATATATATATATATACAGAATATATATGGACTCCTACTGTATCCCTTTTTCTGAGCGTACATACAAACAACATCACATCCTGTTTTCTCCACCAGCTCAATTATAATTATAATCATTCCCCACAACTTCTGAAACTCCTGATATGAAATGTGAAATCTGCGGTCCTGATTCTGATGGGCAGATGTGGCGCACGGATCTAATTAAAACTGCAGACGGCGCGCCGCACATAATAGTTAATTGCGTTATTACCGTACCGTCCAAAATTATTTATTTATTAATCCTCACAACGGAACACATTAATTCAGAATCTCGCTCACAACTCAACGGAGGGAGAATTTCTCTGCCACTTCAGAACCGACTTCCACTGCGGCACCTCGCTGCGATCTCTTCGTCATCCCCCGTCTTTCCCCATTTAATCACATACACACACACACACACACACACCCACACACAAGTACACACTCCACGCTTGTATTTCCTCGCCATCGCACACTGATTCTGAGAAAAAGCCCGCGAGCTCGCTGCGAGGCATGTTAATGAATGACTCGTTGGACATTTTCAGAAACCCGAAGCCAATTGATGTTTTTTCTCGGCGTCTCCAG
Source organism: Lophius piscatorius (assembly GCA_009660295.1). Taxonomy (NCBI): domain Eukaryota; kingdom Metazoa; phylum Chordata; class Actinopteri; order Lophiiformes; family Lophiidae; genus Lophius; species Lophius piscatorius. The sequence continues at coordinate 5,217 of VRLP01004527.1, forward strand.
CAGCGACAGGTGTAAATGAAAGCTGACACTTCCTGTCATCGTCAGCCGTCCAAGATCCATGGAGGGGGAAGGTGAAAAGCCGACTTGTGAGCACAAACAAACACAGTCGGGTACAGTGTGTAGAAATACCTGTAATTCACGAACAGTACTTTGGTTTTATTCATAAACGTGCTTCTATGCAGATAAAAACAGTCTTCATGATGTATGTCATAATTTACAATCTATAATGTAAGTCGGGGACATTATCCTTCGTTTTAACGCAATCTGAAATCCATTTCATGCATCATTTATTTATTTATTTTAACCTTTGTGTGAGGAAGAACTGGGTTGATTTTGGGAAAGGATCTTACATATATTGCCGACACTAGGGGGAGCTTAATCGCCAACAGTTTTTGGGCTATAATTTCCCAGCCATTGATCCAATTTAGTCCGTATTTGCTGCATATGGTGCATTTATCTTGTATATATCATATATAACCCTAATTTCATGTTTGACTCACACTGGGGAGATTTTTAGGAGAAAAAAAACACGTTTTTTTTCGGCCATTACTCAAGAACAATTTCATGGATCATATTCAAACTCAATACCCACGTTGAACTTAGTGAGAGGAAGAACTGGATTTATTTTGAGCCGTAATTTCTCAACCGCTGGTTTGATTTAGTCCAAATTTGGTACATAATAAATGGACTTGAGGAGATCTTTCTTTTAAATATATTTTCGGACATAACTCAAAAACTATTACAGGGATCATTTTCAAACTCAATACCCACGTCGACCTTTATGAGAGGAAGAACTGGTTTAATTTTGAGAAAGGTCGGTTGTATCTTTCCGACAATATTGGGAGCTTTAGCTCCCAAAATTGTCGAGCCATCATTTTCTCACCGTCGGTTTGATATCGTCCAAATTTGGTGCGTTTGAATCTAGTCGAGGAAGTTTATCTTTGATGTATCAAATTTGACCCTGATAGTTCCTATTTTATTCCCTAAGGGGAGGCGAGACGACAGCTGAGGCCTGGGTAGAGAGAATTAAATCTGACATGTCATTTCAAGTGCTGTTAAATTTTTATAGGGCGCTCATTTTAAGAACGATCATAGACGGTCATCAATGATTCATATCGAGGTTTTTCTTTTCAAGAAAGGCTCAGTCAAAATAAAATCCTGCTGTCCTGTGTCCGTATCTCTGTCCTATCTGGTTTTATATACACCAGTCAGCCATAACATTACAACCACTGACAAACGGAGTCACAATAACTTGATTATCTCTTTACAATGAAACCTGTTAGTGGTCGGAATAGACGAGGCAAACATTTTAAATTTGTGTTTTTGAATTAATTAGCCGTATATCTCATCAAGAATGCAAATGTGTGACAGAAATTGTAAAAAAAAAAAAAAAGTGTTTATTTTATTTGCCCTTGAGTCTAGGGAATTCTATAAATGCGTACAGTCTTTACTTAATCACAGATAAGATGCAAACCATTACCTCCATTTGTGTTCCTTTGCATAATTTATGACAGCTAAATGTGTTCGGTAAATAGAATTAGCAGAGCTCACTTTCAAACAAATAGGATCCAGAGTTCTTTCGGTGGTTTGCTCCGAACCCGTTATCCACATGGCAGTTTCACTGCGGTGTCCCTTAAAGAGGAATACTCGACTAATCCACTCAGACACGGCGTCTGAAAATATCTCACTGACTCCATTTAATCCTAGAAGCTCTGCAGGAGAACGAGAAATGAGAAGGATTCTTATTCATCCAGACAGCAAAAAAAATGAAATCTTCGATGCGTTGCTCTGGTTCAGTCACGCTTTCGCCAACCACAAAACATCGCAATGATTTAAGAAACGTCAATCAGAATTAAATATCGCGCCATTTTTTGTTCATCTTCTTTAGCGACCCGCCTCTGTAATGCTTTACAATAAAGGTTATATTTTCCTTTAGTTTTAGATTATCGTCATTTTCTTCCTGCCATTTGTAGGATTGATTTTAAAATCGTTCTCCTCGCTCATAGTGGGCGATCGAGCTGTTCTAGTCTGCAGGAGTCGCAGGGGGATTTTTGAAAGGAAGGGTTTTGTTTTTTACTCAAAAATAGTTCTGGGCCCATTAAAGGATTTTTTCAAACAATACATTTAACCCTTTAATGTCCGGCTCAACTGTTCGGTTGAGCTAATTTTGAGTCTCTTTCTTATCGAGAAAATATGACTGAACCTGTTTATAATCCGACCCAGTGGCAGCATGCATGTGCTAAATAGTAAGGGGCCAAAGATGGAGCCATGGGGGACACCAGTGGTCAGAGGGGACACAGAGGAGGAGGCATCAAACATGGCTACTAACCAAGTCCTGTTCGATAAGTAGGATTTTTTTTTTTTGGCATATTAAACTTACTTACTAGGCAGAATTATTTAATCTGATATGGCTAAAAAATTTCTAACAAGCGTCAAATAGTTTTCTAAAAACATGTTTTACCAAAAGATCGAGCCGATCTAATTAAAATGGACTATTTTCCAGGAAGTACATCTTTTTCCCATGATGTTTTTCTTGGTGGGAAAATTAAAGTGTTAAGAAAAGTAATTCACAGAATGTCACTCACCACGAAAAAAAAAGATTTAATAAAGAGCAACGGAGCCGACAAAAGAGAGACCGCTGGGGTGTTTAAGGCAGCCGGTCAAACCCCAATGAAAAGTGGACACACACAATATTAGGTAGGTGGTTGTAATGTTATGGATATATGTGTATATATATATATATATATATATATATAACATATGTATATATAACATGTATATTTATGTTATATCTTATATATATATATATATATATATATATGAATATAACATAGTTTTCAATTTATCAATGTGGGTCACTATTTGGCAATATCCTGTTAGCAGTAAAGATAAGTGGGCTCACTATTTGGCAAGCATCAGGTCTCTGACACCATTTATATCTTATGAGTTATTGCAGCTTATTAGTGATTATAAAGTGTTTGCAACTTAATAAATGGAAGGCAATAGAACATTGATTGTAAAATTTCATTTACTTGGTGATTCTACAAGCAAAAATATTTAAACCCTTTAATTTTCTCACAAAAAAAAAATATTATTGAAAACGGATTTCTTTGCATATTTTATTTGGGGAATTTATCAATTTAATGAAATTACAAATCATTTGACCGAGCATATTATCAAATTGAAAAAAGAAAAGGAAATTGGCTTGAAAAATGTTTTATTTCATGGAAAATACTTGATTTTAATGAAATTATTTCAACGTTTTAGTGAAGCGTGTTTTAAGAAAACTATTTGACCCTTATTGGACATTTTAGGATGTATCATGTAAAATAAAAGATCCTACTTATCAAAAAAATCTTTCTGAGTAGCCACGATTAACGACTCCTCATCTATATCCCATTTGACCTGTGGGGTCCCCCAGGGCTCCGTCCTTGGCCCCTTACTCTTTAGCATTTACATGCTGCCACAGGGTCAGATTACAAACAGGTTTATTAACATTTTTCAATAAGAAATGGAGACTCAAAATTGAGCCAAACAGTTAAATATTAAAATCATACAGCTCATAAACAATCTTTCTATATGTCCAATCTGACGTAAAAAAATGAAAGGAACATCAATAAAACAAAACGACACGCGTAATCCTACTCATATCGATCACACGTGTTTATATTGGATCATCTGTTGCTCTTTATTGGGGTTTTATTGCCATTTGTAAGAGTTTCATAAACAAGCCCGTAACAGTTTGTGTGTGTTTGCAGAGATTTTGACTCTCTTCTCTCTGACACTGTGTTTGCATGATTGTACCATTTCATCGCTTCCTCGCGCCGGCGTTGTGACACTGCTCAGCGAGCCGAGGCAGCGAGACGGCGCTGATTTTGTGAAAGGAATGCACTTTTGATATTTGCATGCAGCTGCACACTGCATCTTGGTACAGCTCCTCTCTCAGCTGAGAGCAGAGTCGCCATCCAGACAGGAGACTGAGAGGAGAGGCGGGCGTGAATCCCTACGAGGGTGACGATGTGTGAGCGAGGGGGCTAACGGGGTCGTTAAATAATTTATAAGCAGAGATTGTCTGTTTATCAAACCTGACTGCCTGGAGCGTCGACCGTGATTAGACTCCAACAATGGCGGTTTTCTCCGTGCAGCTTCCAAGACGCAGTCAATATACGAAAAAATATGTGGAAATCATCAAAAGGGCTCTTTTAGGTGTGCGTGTGTGTGTGTGTGTGTGCGCGTGTGTGTGTGTGTGCGTGTGCGTGAGTGCGTGTGTGTGTGTGTGCGTGTGTGTGTGTGTGTCAGATCAGCGGAAGTCTGACAAATATTCATTTAGCTTTTCCGTAGCATTTGTAACTCTAAAATGTTACAGTGTGTATAAATATGTATTCAGTATTTTTACACCTGCTATGGATGATCAGTAAATATATTAACACGTAATAATATTTCTGAATACAACTACTGTTCTGTAATAAATCTTGTTGGTTAAGAAGTAAAATTAAGAAATAAAGTTTTATAAGCTTCTGACCTTTCCGGGTCTTTATATATAATATATGATTTATTATACTGTTATAACAACATTGAGTTTATGTAAATACAATGAGTTAGACTGACGGATGGATGGATTGGATGGATGGATGGATGGATGGATGGTTGGTTGGATGGGTGGATGGATGGATGGAATGGATGGATGGTTAAATGAATTGATGATTGGATGAATGTATGGACGGCTGGATGGATGAATGGTTGGATGGGTGGATGAGTGGATGGATGGGTTGGATGGATGGATGGATGAATAGATTGGATGGAAGGATGGATGGTTGAATGGGTGAATGAGTGGATAGATGGTTGGATGGATGGATAGATGAATGGATTGGATGGAAGGATGGATGTTGAATAAGTGAATGAGTGGATGGATGGTTGGATGGATGGATGGATGGATGGATTGGATAGATGGATGGTTGGAAGGGTGGATGAGTGGATGGATGGGTTGGATGAATGGATGAATGGATTGGATGGAAGGATGGATGTTTGAATGAGTGAATGAGTGGATGGATGGTTGGATGGATGGGTTGGATGGATGGATGGATGAATGGATTGGATGGATGGATGGTTGGATGGTGGATGAGTGGATGGATGGGTGGATGGATGGATGCCAAATTTTCTGTATTTTAAAGTCCCTATGGAAGTGTAACATATTTTCAGAGGAATAAAATATTTACTTTACACTGTAAAAAAATTAAATAAATCTGTATAATTTATGGTAAAATACCCGCAGCTGTAGTTGCCAGAACTTTACCGTAAAACATACAGTGACCGCGTACAAGATATTACCGTAAATAACAATAAAAACAAATTTAATGTAAAGCTTTTTATTGTCAAATACTTAACAGTAATTTACATTAATTGCAGACTTTTAACTTAGAAATCAACATTATTTCACAAATATATGCTATATTTTTAGCATCATCTGTCCGTTTGAATTATGGGATGTTGTTACTAAATTGTAAATATGTAATAACAATAATAATACTACATTTTATTTATAACTGGAAACAGGTTGACATTCGATCTGTTTTTTAAATGATAATTTACAGTAACGTCTTGTACATGGTGACCTTTTTTTTTACAGTAAATTCTGGCAACAACAGCTGCGGCTGTTTTACCTTAAACTCTACGGATTTTTTTGTATCTTTTTTACAGTGTAGAGTGATGCTGACGTCTTACATGATAGTAGCTGATAAGACGACTTATGTGAGCTTTTTTTTAATGTGTTATTTTTCAAGGGTTTAGTTCATCCACTCGCAACTTTTTCTGCTTGTGTTCTTTTTTTCCCTCAAAGATATTGAGAGATCTTTAAGGATTTTCAACACATGTCTTACTGGAGAACCTCCAGTGACCTGTGACCTGTGACCTGTATGTTCTGTCCAAACAAATTCAACCTCCCTCAGTCACAGAACCACGTAGGGAGATTGTTCCCCGCCTTTGACCCATCCTTGAGGAGCGGTGGGCCGCTCTAGGGAAATGTCCAGAAAGAGCAAATTGGGTTTCAGGGTCTTTCTCAAGGTAGCGCCGCTCTACCTGCTGAGCGTCAACCGCCCACATTGTGCAATTTCTTTGGCAATGCCTTCCATTTTACCATTTGTTTTCTTTCCCCAGGAGACCGTCTTGGTACATGGATCATTTTCAAATTGTATAACTGCATAAACCTTGATGTGAGGAAGAACTGGAGTGGTTTTTGGAAAGGTCATTGGGTAGACTATATACAACACTTGGGGTGCCTTATTTCCAAAAGTATTCAGCCATCATTTCTCAACCGTTTGTCCAATTTAGTCAGAATTTGGTGCAGATGAATCGACTCACGAAGATTTATCTGTGTTTTACTTTAATAGTTCATATTTTACATATTTTATTTTTTTATTTCTTTTCTTTTCCTTTTTTTTTTTATCCATAGTTTTTAGGCCAAAACTTTCTAACTGTTGGTCTGATTTAGTCCAAATTTGGTGCAGATGAATTGACTTGAGGAGATATATCTTGTTAATATTATATTTTACTCTAGTAGTTTATTTTTCAATCACTAGGGGGAGCTTTTTTTCATGAAAAACACAGTTTTCCGGACATAACTCGAAAACGATTTCATGGATCATTTTCTAATTTTATACCCACATAGACATCAGCGTGAGGCAGAACCGGATTAATTCAGTTGTATATTTCTGACACTAGGGGGGGCTATACCTCCAAAAGTTTTTTTGGGGCTAAATTTCTCAATTATCTGATTCAGTCCAAATTTGTTGCATAAAAATTGACGTAAAATCTATCTTTTGTGTTCAACTTGAATAGCACATACGCCTTTTTTCTTTTGGAGATATAACCTTGCAGTCGGGGACAACCGCATTCATCATTCTGACGGGACCTGAAAAAAACAGCATGAAAGCAGAACGGCGTTGCATTGGTGGCGAGTCTCAGCCAATCCCTTTCATCTGAGTCACTTTATTCAACGGTTGTATCAACATATTATCGCACCTTTAGAGCATTTTTCAGATAGCGGCTCCATTTGGCCAGAGCACTGAAATGATTCGCTCAATTGTGAGCGGCCCTTTCGACAGCGCACAGATAAGTCTCTGTGAGAAGCTGCAAATCCACCAAAAATTGTCAGCCTGGGAGGAGAGACATGAAGCCTCAGGTTGACTCATGAGCTGAGGTGGAACACCTTCCTGCAGACATGAGACATTTTGTCAGACAGAGGAAAGAGAAGTGAAGGTATGGCAGATTGTGGGTGATGTAGAAAATGGACTCTGTCGGGAGTAAAAGATGGCTGGTCCGGCAGGATGAGGGAGGCAGGGAGGAAGGAGGTGTTGAGTTTTAATGGGGCTGGAGCCGGATGCTCCAGTTTCCTTGACAGAGATGGAGGTCAAGTGGGGCTTTATGTGAAGGAAACCCGTGCAGAGAGGCAGAGACGTATAGAGAAAGATGGAGCGAGGCAGCATCATGACTTTAACGGGCGGTGTGGGACATCTGAGCTCACGGCGTGGAAAAGCCTGATCTTTTCTAACCACAGCAAATTAAGGGAGGATAAGACGACACAGAGGAAACGCAGTGTGGCGTCTCCTTCCAGGATGGATGAGGTGGGAGAAAAAGGGCTTCTCGAGGAGCTTAAGAACATTAATACGTGCGAGTGATGAGGAGGGATAAAAATAAAAACATATGTTAAGTTCAGAGGGAAGACAGATGGTTATGCGGTGGCTTTAGCGTACGAGCGGCGCTAATGGGCGGAGAGAGAAGTCATGATGATCTCAAATGGTACGTCTGGGAGCGGAGGCCTCACTTATTTCAGGAGAAAAAGGGAAGAATAAATATATATATTAGGAAGACAGCCATTGGGCTGGGGACTCCGGATGAAGAATAGCCTCTGTGTGTGAGCCTGGGCTTTCCTCTGGGCCCAGGTAATGATTTTCTCTGAGAGGAATATGCGGTGGCCTAATATACGTCAAAAAAAAGAAAAAGAAGAAAGAATCTCACACCGTGCACAACGTGTCGGTTGCGACAGCTTGTGTGCAAACCGAGAGCAAACGCTGCAACGGGGATGGATTCGGTTCTTTTTCTTTTTCCTTTTTTTTGCCGAGAGGGGGATGGAAATAACTGACGACTGAGGAGAGGACTGAGAATTGAACCGGCGCGGCCGATGTAATTGCCCGGCAGAACTCAAACAACAAACAACAAACAACAGAGCTCAAAGTCAATAAATCCTTCATCGTCATGAGCCAATTTCCACAGACGTGCAAGATACAAATGTAGCAGGCATGCTAGTGTAAACATGTTAGCAAACGCAGGAGCAAATTGAAAAGTGTCGAACAATCTGTCTGGATTATGCGGTAGAATCAAAGGGAAAGAATGGCTTCGACTGAAAAGACCTGATGTGATGATGAAACGTTATTCGGTGCGAGGACCCCCGCTGTGCTTTAATTGACGTGTCTATAGCGTGCTATAATATTTGGTATGCTACGTAATTCAGACAAATCATTTTAACTTCATTTATAAGAAGATAAAACCCACTATTTAATGGTTTGCTCACAACCCCTTTGTTTGTAATTGCTACTATTAGCAGACTTTGGTTCTGGGCAAAATAAGTGACCGAGCATTAACATTTATGAATATGTAATGAAGCTTCTTACTCTTTTGTAATTATTGTTAATACATTATCAATCAATATAAAAAAAGATTCTGCAGGCTGTGAAGGAAAAACAACGTTTTGCGGCCAACACTTTTTATAGCTTTGCCCCCCTGGGCCCTGGACACCCCAAAGACCAGCCCTGCACTGAGCTCAGGATCTTGTCAATACATAAAAAATTTTATGGAGTCGACAATTACCTAATTTTTATGTTAGAGTTGTAATAATTTTGCTACTCATATTAACCTGATGATGTGTAAATAAGTCCGATATTATTCGCTTTGGCAGAAAAACGAAATATTGTCGCCCCGTGAGTCATATGTGTAGCTTTATCCTTCCTTATGCCTGCTACGAACTCGAACTCGAGTCGTGAATATCAAACATGTTTGCGACGATTCCTGATGGGGCTGCCTCGGAATACCCGCAATAGCCAATGAGAGCGAGCGGACCGGGAAGCGTCATAACCGGATGTTGCGTACTTTTACGGCCAACAGAAAACAGACCAGTACCTGAGCCAGGTGGATTATTGAAGAAGAAGAGCAGCTTGTGGAAGTATGGCAACAACACGAGTGTCTTTATAACGTGTCACGCAAGTTACCTGTATATCACAATAGGGCCGACGAGGACGCGAGTTTCTGTCAGATCTCGTGTCTGTGGAATCGCCACTCTGAAATCCTCCCGAAAAAAACAAACATGTATGTGTTCCCGCCGTCCGGCTGAAACATCTAGTTTGTGTCGGGAAGATTATAACGTTAAGAATCCGCTGAAACTGTCTGTGATCTCCCACGTTTTTAAAACCGGTTAAGATTTGAAAATCCTCTAGCGTGTAGCCATCGTAACGCGTTCTGATCGTTCAGTTACCTGCTGCGCCCCGCCGCCCCTCCCACCTCTGACAGTGGGATCCTCTCTGCCGGATCAAAACTTGTCTGCTCACAAAATAGAGGGCGGCTCAATCCGACCAACTTAATTGACCCAAACATTGACATTATAATCATTACTGCTTGTGCCCTTAGCTAAATCCGCCACCGCTTGTGGTTTTGAGATTAAATCCCAATGAGCTCCCATGTCCAAGCTGGTCATAATTTTACCCACTACACTGGTGTGTCATTAATACTTTAACCCCTGTGCTTGAGGATGAGATGGGATTTTACAGGAAATAAAAAAAAATCAGAGGGATCAGAATCCACTGGCTGCACCGCCTCGCTCCTGTCAAAGCACCTCGACAGGGGATGTGTAATTCTGCCACGGTGCAATTCCCTGTGTCTACGAGCAGGAGAGAGGCTGTGATGTGAGACTGTGTGTGACGGCGGACATAAAGAAGAGCTCCTCTCCACCCCCCTGAGGTGCGGTTTGCCTACCTGCACCTGCACCCATGCCCTGCATGCAGCCTGCATACAAATCCCCGGTCTGGTAACCCGTGTGTGTTCATGTCTCGGTCTGCTGACTGGTGTTAGGAAGCAGCTGACGTGTAACATCCTGGTCCTCAGGCCTCTGCTATGAAACAACGTTTCGCTCGGGACGCCGACCTGAGGTGTTAAATCCTCATCATCATCATCGCGGGCTCTTCATATCCATTAATTCACCCTGCGCTGAACTCGACTGCTCTCAGCGGCGATAACAGGTGTCAACAACTGTGCAAGCGGGATAAGAGTGAGTCAACGTGTCGGCTTCATCAGTCCGTGGTCTTCAGCTCACTGCAGCCGTCTGCGGTCGAGCACGAAGCAGCTGTCATGAGATGAAGAACCTCCGAATGTTAGGTCTTGGTTCTCTGTCGGGAGACGGTGGGTAGTTCTATCAAGGTCGGGGTTGGGTTGCTGCCTCGGGTGTAGGAGTTTAAATACATCGAGGATCTGTTTCCGTGATGACTTAGCCGTTTGTTGGGACATCAGCAGTTATGCAGGCATCCATCGTGGTGAGGAGAGCGCTGAGCCACGAGGCAGAGCTCTAAGTTCACGAGTGGAATTGCCTTCCAACCCCTCGCCGTTAGTCATGAGCTCCGGGTAGTGACCGAAAGAACAAGGCTGTTTTTGACTTTTTAAATGCTGAACGTTCTGAACATCGGATCACAAGCCGACAATGAGACACATCGCCGTTTATGCCTGTGTCCATCATGTTACGTCAGTCAAGCGTCAGATCTGTTTAACTAGCTAGCACGGGCTAGCTAACCACTTCATGTTTCAGGAGCTCATATACATTTAGAGACAGGCGTGGTTGAAATCCAGTGTGGACCCTAAGGCAAGGTCCTCAGTGCCAGCGGCCTACACGACCACATCTAGTGCCGGTCCAAGCCCGGATAAATGGGGAGGTTGTGTCCGGAATGACATCCGAAAAAAAACAACTATACTGAATCAATGTATCGGATGTGTGTCGCGGTAAACTTGTGATCCGATCGCCAAGAATGCATTTTAAAACCAAGTCCAAACAGGGCCAATGAGATTGTGGTCACAAGCGGCGAAAAGTAACTCTTTTGTGAGGTCGCTAGATTCCCCTAAAGATTGTTTGGAGATCAGTTCATCATCTCAAATCAACTCAAATCAGCTTTCATCGGCGCTACCACAGAAGACTCCGACATACAACAAGACGTCGGCAGCAACGACGGGATGACGATATCGCCGTGGAGGGATACAGGAAGTGACATGACGCAGACAAAAATTGGCTACAGAAGAAGAAGTAGTCTTTATTTGTCACTTACAGTCATACAAGTAGTACGACGTAGCGAAATTGGTTCTATGCCATAAAGTTGTTTAATAAATAAACCGACTGCATCGGCAGTATAATATGTGTAATACACTACAAATATGTAATCATCAGGGTACGTCCTAATCAGGGTATCTGATTAGGACGCCACCAGTGCACCCCCCCTTCTGGGGTTTACCTCCGACTGAGAGGAGACCCGTCGTCTTGAACTCAAATACTGATAATGTTGATCCAAAACACCAATTCAATCTCTTTCCCAGACGCCTCTCGCTTTCTCTGCCCCTCGTAAACTGAAGCCCATCTGACCTTCTGCCTCTTCATCCCCAGCTGTAATAGCCCCCGCCTCCCAAAAAAAAGAAGCCACCTCTTCTCGCATTTTGACAGGCTCCTCTGTCGCATAATTGGGGGTTTTCTAGGGAGCGCTGGCTTTAAGGGTTTTGTCCCCTGTTATCAGCGCTAATGAGAAAATGAGCAGCGTTCCACTGAAACGTTCCACGGCAGCAATGGAAGCTTAATGTGCTGTTTAATGTCTGTAAATAACAGAGTCAGATGTGTGCTCTAACGAGGATGATGGTTCTCCCTCTATGCTCATGCAATCATCATCTTCCTCTTTTCTTCTCGACCAAATGCTTTGGGAAGCATTCTTGGTATTCAAATGAGTTTATTCTAAAAATGAATATCAAGACTCCGTATTTGTCCACGTACTTTTATAACAATGGAAACGGTCTTTTTTTCAGGAGATTCACAGTCTTCTTTTATTCGGTCATAAAACTGCATAGATCAGGACGTCTGTCTATCGGTCCTTTCCTTCACCCGGCGCTTCTTCTGTGATCGGCTTTCAATTTATAATCAAATGCATTGTAAACCAATTTGTCCAAGACTTCCTCTTTTCTCACTTTCACCCTCTCAGTCTTGTTTTTTTTTTTCTTGACAAGGCAGCTGGTTGCATTGTATCGTCTCGGGGTCTCGCTTCGCAGCGTCTACAAACTTGTCTGGCAACTACAAGCAGCCCAGCTTGCCAACAGAGGCTTTTGTCGACTCCTTCCCAGTCTGAATTAATATTTACCAGGCTGGGAAACACGAGAAAGATGTCAACCATGAAGTGTTTTCCTCATATTGCTCAGTGGTGAGCCCAGTCTTGTTCTGAATTAAAGTTTAATCCAAACACCAGATTTGTGTGTGAAAACGTTTTGGTTTTTTTTACAACTAGAGGAGTCATCGCTTCAGTTGGACAATAAAATGCATTCATCAGCAAATTTATCACTTATGCTATTTTGTCATTTAAATAAATAACAAATCTCAGAATTCTTACTTTAAACTCTGATTTCTGACTTTAATCTCAGAATTCTGATTTAAAGCTCAAATAATTCGGAGTTTTCTCTCACAACAGGGCTACGTGACAATTAATTCCGGAATTCTGAGTATAAACTCAGAATTCTCAGTTTTAAGTCAGAAATCTAAGAATAAAGTCCGAATTCCGCCGAAATAATTTCACATGGCAAAATATGTCCCTAATACTCTTCCGTAGCCTCTGGACACCAGGCTATCTACTCAACTTAGTTCAAAGGAAAATGTTGCTCAAACAAAATAGCAGGTCTGCTCTGTTTTTAAAAATATGAGTGTAGAATCAAGATGTGACGACAGTCCGATGATTCAGTATTGGATTTACACAGAAGGGGTCTAAAACAGAACCAAAGGTAATTGTTCAACCTAATAACATTCAGAATATCAAATCATGGCACATTGCTTCTTATATATTCATCCACCACCGATTCTCTATAACCTCTTTTATTTTGCAGGGTCCCATCCAGTCAAGGAGCCCACCAGCTAAAGCCTATCCCAGCTGGCATTGGGTGTGAGGGGCGGGACATCCTGGACAGGTCTGACACACGGAGACGAAGGATAATCTCTCAGTTCGACACATTCAGTCAGTATATATAGCATACCGAAGCTCCCGACTTCAAACAATTTATCCGGGTCTGGATTTGAACCTTTCTCCGCCCTTATATCTTCTTCATAGGGGTTAGAACTCTGTGCAACACAGAGTCCCATGTGTCTGTGAGACTAGAGTATGATACCCAGATAACAGAGTATAAATCAAAGCGCTCTCTGAAGTCCTTTACAAGGCTGCAGGAAGATGAAAACACATCAAAAAACATGAAGTCCCAATTTCAGCACTGGACAGTTCCCGCAATCCAGACCAGAGGTAAGGACTCCAGAAGGAACCGCCGTCACTTCTCCACAAGACATTGCAATTGGAGAAAGAGTCACCGGAGCGAATCTCTTCTGTTGACTGAACGAAACTGCTACAAAAACCTGTACATTAATGCTTCAGCACCTGACAAATGGAGCTGTTTGTATGAGTATCTAGTCCAACCGAACTGGATTCAAACGTGTGTGGAATACTGCACCATTTCAGATGGTTAGTCCTCATCACATAATGAGCTGCTTCAGTCACACGTGAATCCACTTCACTTTTTTCCAGAGTCTGAAGACATGACAGCGTTTTCCAGATGAAGCACTGCCTTCGACTAGTGCCCTGAATTTCAAGTGTGATATCAGCGGTAAACCCCTTCAGATGTGAAATAGCTAAACCAGGCATGATAAAGTCAGCGGTAACACATGCTGGGAATTTTTTCAAATATGAGAAATATATCAGCTACAGAAGCGATGTTGAAATGCCCACAGCTCTTCAACAGTCAGCCGAGATTTTCATTGTTTCTCAGTTTGTGAGAAACCCCAAAATCGCCTGTTCTGCCATCTTTGAACCGCAAACCTCAGCCTCAGATTCAACTGGGATTTTTCCAAAACCTTCCAAAGCTAGAATTCCCGAGTCGGGCCAGATATGGATGCGGCTCCTTTTGACTCAGTGGCTAATTTGGGTTTACACTGATTAAGCTGTCCATCACACTGCCATGAGCTTTGTGTGTGTGTGTGTGTGTGTATGTGTGTGTGCGTATGTGTGTGCGTGTGTTTGATTCGCTGTGTGTCTGGCCATATGTGAGCAGAATCACTAAAGCTTAAGGGGCGACGTCAGTGATGCCGCTGATTCACAGGGAGGACGACATGAACGAGCTGTGGAGAGCCTGCGACGCAATGGGATTACAGATGGGAGAGGGAGGCTTCCTGTTCAGTCAACAATTAACAAGGGGATAACGGCCAAACAGGCCCGGCGCTTCTGCCATAAGCTCCGTCCCAAGGTGCAAATGAGCTAATTGAATGCAGAACTGAAAATAGTCCTACGCTTCCAGCCTCGACAGCAAGGGGTTTATCCCCGAAAAGTCCCCAAACCCCTGTGTTGTGCAAGGGATTTGTAAATTAAATGGGAAGTTATGTCCACAGTATTTTTCACAAAAAAATAAAAATGAAAAAAAAATCCCGGAATTGTGTAAAAAATGTAATAAACAAAATAAAACTCCTCGAGTCGATTCATATTCACCTAATGTGGACTCAATTGGACCAACTTGAGAAATTATGGGCGATAAAGCCGTCCCTTAGTGTGATAAATATACTATAAATATAGCTGACCATTCCCAAAATCAAGGCCCCCTAGTGAGTTAAATTTTCACTATTAGAGTGAAACGTGATATAAACGAGACAGATTTCCTCAAGTCAATTCAAATAAACCAAATTTGAACTAAATCACTTCAATTTTGAGAGTTTATGGCCCAAGGACTTTTGGAGGTAAAGCTCCCCCTAGTGTCAGAAAATATACAACCTATTTCTCCCAAAATAAATCCAGTTCTTCCTCGCACTAAGGTCTATGTTAATATAAAATCTGAAAAATCCATGAATTTCTTTTTTTTGAGTTATCAAGTTGACACGAAGGATCTGCGGCGTCGATGACGATTCCATCATGAGACATGATGAAGCGGCGCTTTTTCTTTCTTCCCTTTCTGATTCACATCGTTTTCACGTGGCGATGAAGGACAAAGCTGCTCACAAACTGATGGTGAAGCATCCTGGTTAGAATAGCCATGATAGCTCATTTGAATCCAGTCCTGGAGACGTGTTACTATGTTCAGTCAATTACACATTATCATGGATTAAAAAACATCCAAGAATCACAACACAGTTTTATCCCCCCACTCCCCTCGTAATTAAGCATAATAAGATACCATATGTCATCCGTCTGCAGTCTGGCCGCACACAGTGGTTAATAATCTTCATATCATGTGTTAGCCCTGTGGGGACTGAGAGCTGTGAGCTCTTACTAAGCTGACAAGAGCAGCTTTTGACCCTTGACCCCGAACCAGCAGCCCGACACATCCTGGCCGAAGGGACCAAGTGTCCTGACAATGATCCCTGGCCCCGGGCTTCGTGCTGTCACGACACACACACACACCGATGTATCACAATATGTTTACACAAGCTCCACATTAGCGAGTTTTAACCAGACTTAGGCCGTCGGTCCCGAAAAGTCGTTCAAACGAAAGCTCACATTTAATTCCGAAAAACGTTTGGGGTTTTTTTTCGTAAAGAAAACTCAATCGTGTGAATGAAATATAGACGACTACAGTCAAATATGATATTTACAAGATAGGTCTCCTTGAGTCGATTCATATTCACCGAATTTGGACTAAATCGAAACAACGGTTTGGAGAATTATGTCCAAAAAACTGTTTTTCCTTAAAAAAAAAAAACAGTGTTTAGTAAAAAAGCGCCCCCTAGTGAGTAAAATATGATCTATTAGACTAAAAAAGTTGTCCCAAAAAGGTTTACATTCACAGATGTCAACCAAAATAACCGCCGACACAACCGCTGACTTTGACTGTGCAACAAACCGAACTAAGCGCTCTTCATATAATCTCCCCACTACAGATGAAGAAGAAGAAGAAGAATCCGTTGAACCCTGCAGAGAAAAATACTTCAGCCAATGCTGCTGGAGTCGATCAATACAACAGCCCTCAGGTACAACTCAAAAAGAGTGTGAAGAGGAGAAGCCATCATGACGTAGCACTGATGCACTGAAATGAACCTGGACCTGCGAGTGAAGACGAGGCTCGTTTTCAGACTTCATTGTGAGCGTGGGAATGGTGGGCTGAACTCAAAGTCAACGATGTTGCCACATTTATCTCCAAACTAGATGTAGAAGGTTGTGAGAAGAGCCTTGAGTCGCTGCTTTATCACGTTTAAAGCAAAATATATGTAGATATACCATTTCAAATCTAAATGTGTATCACAGGTTTACACGTTTTTAGCTAAAATGCAAATTCACACTGCTGATCCGCTGACGTATCAAACTTAAATCTGACTCTTGTCAACATCTTCAGTGATTCAAAGCCAAATGTGCAAAATTATATTTCATCACATCGCCGCCGAACTACCCTCCCAGATTTGGCTACAGAAGGGTGACCCGGTCTCCATATTTCGGGCGAGGTGTAACAACTTCTTTGGTCCCCATTCATTGGGGGTCTACAAATCCTTCTTAGTCCAACCCTGCCACGAAGAGGCCACTAATCAGTGTACTCCTGGTACCGATCCGAAGCCCGGATAGATGGGCAATCATGCGTCAGGAAGGGCGTCGGGGTAAAATCTGAGCCAAATCATTAGGCGTAACACAAAGCTGTTTTCCAAACTGGATCTCCTGGAGCTCGGGTTTACAAATATCGTCACTGGTTCTGTTAGCCAGCAGGGTACCGGCGGGATCTATGGATGGAAACCGATGATCCGATCTGTCGACCCCGAAAGGGAACAGCCAAAAGACAAAGAGGATAAAGAATCGCTCTTAATCTGACGCCTTGTTTGAGACCACTTTGACTTGAGAGAACCTACTAGGGGGCTACCGCCCCCCTCAACACAGCTCTCAGAATCACAGAGGAGTCAAAAAGTTCCACTATTTAAAAGGGGGGACCGTCCAGATTTGACTTTTGGTCCGAGGACCGTGAGCAAGTCATTCAGCACGTGCGCACAATTCCTAACTACACACTAGACTGCAACACATTCAGGGCTTTGACAGAAAAATAACCAGTCCGACCAGAAGCAAAGGCAGCTGTCAGATCCAGACGGGCCAGAGGTCGATCTCAGTTATCTGATGCCAACAAAAACACAAAACAATGAAAACGCTCTAAACACGATGAGAGTCAGAAGCAGAAATTAAGTCAAAGGGAAATAATTGGACTCCCCTCTCTCCTCTCACTGGATGCTGTTTTGTTTTTTTCCAGCTGCTGGCTGAGCAGCTGTCAGACATGACTTTTCTTTTTTTCTTTTTTTCTTTTTTGCATGAACTGCCATCCACTGCGTCTGTCTGCAACAAAACAAGTCACAGCTCACAGGCTTCCACCCAACGGAATCAATCTATTAGATGCATTGCGCGCACACATGTCACATTTCACGAGTAACGTACCCACTGCATGGCTGCGTGCCACCAAAAATAAATAAATACGCACAGCCACGGTTTTTGATTCCACGACGCATCAATTTGGCTAAAGAGAGGAGTCGAGGGTCTAAAACGCGTGGAGCGTCGCAGAGGTGTCGATGACATCATGTCTGCTGGGGCGGGGGGGGGGGGAGATGTAGTTTTGTGAGCCGCGAGAATACGCTTGTCTGGGTTCTGGTTGCAGACTTGGAGCATCTGATGCGCGGAGGGAGAGAAGCCGATGTGTGACGTGGAGTGGCGCGTCTGACAGACAGACGCGCACAAACCCACGCGCGCGCGGGCTTCCGTGATACCACCTGTCTGTCTGTGAACGAATAGCCCTCATCCCTCCCCACAAAAGCGCAATGGCGCACTGTGATGAAGCGATTACAGCGGTGCCATTTCTGTGCAGATGTTCTGGACTCACGTGAGCGGGAGAAATCCACGTCACGCGTTTTAAACTGGGACTCAAGATTTAACTCGGTGTATTCGGAATGTGTGTGCCACCGAATAGTGGACAGTGTGAGTCGGCGCGTAATGGCATCACCACGGTGCTAATTCTCACCCCAGTCATGTACACAGCACCGGGTTATACCAGGTGAGAGTCAGGAGGAGGTTAGGAGGTGGAGGGGATGGATGGAGTCAGGGGAGCTGTGCGCATTCACCCCGTTTGGGGCTTAGTTGATTATTTAAAGGGCAGAACTTTCTGTTTGTCTTACCTCCACACTTGTCCCAACTGAAAGATGTGTACGACGGTCTGCCAGACCCAGACAGAGAGGCGGCAGCACCTGTCTGTCTGCAGACCGACTGTGGCTCTTCGACTACTCAGACCCTCCACGGAGCCCAGTCCGCCCCCAGTGTAATCCTGCACAAACCACCTGAAGCTCAGGATCTGGACCAGAACCGAGGGCACCAGCACGAAGAAGAGGGTCAGGCCCGACCACAGGAACTCCTGTCTGTGGTAATAATCGACGGCCAGCCACAAATCGGTCCCCACGTCCCAGAAAAAGACCAGCAGGGCCAGGATGATCCACAGGCAGTCCAGCCAGAGACGCTCCTCCTGCGGTGGCCGCACTGGACTTCTCCTCCTCCCCTTCCCCCGGAGGTAGTGCAGACAGGCGCTACGGCAGCCCCAGTAGCACGAAGAGGTGTTGCAGCAGTGGCAGATGTGGAAGGAGCTGCTGTTCCGAGTGTCATCCTCTCCCGTCCCCACCACCTCGTCCAGGTTGTGCAGCTGGGCGAAACCGGTGACGACCCCGCGACCATCGGATTTCGCTGCCATCTTTCCCTCTGATGTTCCCACCTCCTCCTCCGGCTTCCGGGGTTCGTGACGACACTTCCCTGACACCTGTTTTGCACCCCAAATGTTGGAGCCATCTAAGAGCCGGGTGATGGCGCGTCGCCGTCGCTCACTCTGTCGGCGGGAAGCGCGCTGATGGTGCCACGGACGCAGCGCATCTTTTCCTGCTTCCTCCCTCTGCTGCAAGATCTGATCCCGCTCCCTGATCTAACCCACAAGTTTGCTCGGCCTATAACTTAGAGCGTCCAGATGCCGTCGTTGTTTTTGTTTTTTTCACACTGCGGATCAATCCACGCCGCTTCGCCTTTCCGCAGCTCCCCTCCAGAGTGCCACGAGCAGACCGTCTCTCCACTGTCCCACGCCGACGTGATTCAACCCCCCCCTCCACATCTGCCCTCCCCTCTCCTCTCCTCTGTGTCTCTCCCTCTCTACGTGGTTGCCATCTAGTGTCTCGATTGAAGCCCCCCACCCTCACCCCACTCCCCCCCACCCCCCAAATACGCAGGAGTAGACTGCATGATGTAATGCAGCATGTCTCATCAGCACCAGTCAGTGTCTCATGTTGTGTGAACATTTGAATCCGTCACAGTCACGCGGCGTGGGGCCACCCCCTCTGATGGAGGGCTACAAATGAAAACCTCTCCTGACATTAAAGAGACGTCACATTTCCATCACAGCCCCTTTTAGTCCTGTATGTGCTGGAGGGGTCCAAGGTGATGCGAGCACGTAATAAATCATTAATAAGAAAGTGTTAAGAGAGTAGATGGATTAAAAAGGCCATAATAGGTGTTTATTAATGATTTATAGAATGTTTCATTACATCGTTTATAACTCACTTATGAACACGTATAACACGTTTACATGGAGATTCTTATTGTATAGTTGTAAAATAATCTTTATGAGGGTTTTTTTTTACTCTTGTGTAATTAAAGGTTTTAAATGGTAATAAAAAGAATGGTAATAAAAAGAAATAAAACCTATAAGTGAATTTATAGGCCTGTATTGATGGTTGCTAAGAAACATGCCGGGATTCTCCTTGTTTCCGCTGTATTTTACTTTCAGCTATATCGACATTTTAAGCCTTTGCTAAAAAAAAAGTGACACTTTACCCACTTATGTGACGAAGACCCCTTGAATCCGCCACTGACTCAACAACACTGAGATTAGACCGCGCCCCCAGAGCCGCCTGCTGTGTCACATCCTGTTGTGAGATTGATTGGATCTGAAAATCTCATGGGAAATGTCAAGTGTCCCAACGATATTTATCTCATATATCTCATCTCACATTCGGGCTCCCTCAACGTGAGCCGTGTGCTGTTACGCTTAAAAGTCGGATTACAGCCCTTGAAAAATCTGAGGGTGGTGTCACATGTCCAAATATCTTCATCATGGACATCTCTAATAGATTTTAATTCACCCGTGTGTTATGTGACCCACAGGGGGCGATCAACGGTAAGATCAAGTGTATTTAACTGCGTAGAAACAGCCTCTTATCTCATGGCTACGAGATAAGTTTTTTTTTCAATATCGCCAGAGGGTGGAGCCCCTACCACGCCTTATTATCTCCTGAGCACGGCGTAATAACTCGTTGGAACGAGTTTATCACCCAGTTATTATCTTGCGGCCACAAGATAATCACTAGCCCCTCCCACACTGTATTATCACGTGGCTACGACTTAATAAGGCGTGAAAACAAGTTTTTATCTCGTGGCTACGACTTAAAATGTGTGAAAACACGTTTTTATCTCATGGCTACGACTTAATAAGGCGTGAAAACACGTTTCTATCTCATGGCTACAACTTAATAAGGCGTAAGAACACGTTTTTATCTCATGGCTACGAATTAAAATGTGTGAAAACACGTTTTTATCTCGTGGCTACGACTTAATAAGGCGTGAGAACAAGTTTTTATCTCGTGGCCATGACTCCTGGCTAAGACATAATAAAACGTGGGAACGAGATACTATGTCGTGGCCGTGAGATAATTTTTTTTCTCGAATGTCACCAGAGGGTGGAGCCCCTCCCACGTCTTATTAACGCGTGGCTACGACTTAATAAGGCGTGGGAACGAGTTATTATCTCGTAGTAAGAGTGAGGCGTACCATCCCTGTTTTAGAACACGCCTCCTGAAAGCTAAATTCTCACGTTATAACGAGATAGTGATGACTTTTTTTTTTCTTTTCTGTCATGACAGCACTGCACTTCTGTAAAACTCAAACGTACGACAACATATTATAAATTCATTCATAGAAAAAAAGAGTTGTGTACTTTGTGTATTGAAATTGAAAAGGAAAATCTGAATAAAATACCATTTAATCTTTCATGGTTATTATTTAAACTCCTTGGAATGACCAGAATCTACAAAAAAAAATGTGATGTCTGGTATAACTACATCATTTTGACGAGGTAGTTTAGCAATTTTCATGCTGAATTGTTTTCTTCACTGCTTTGTAGGAAGAAAGCTCTTATTTTAGGAATGCAGGGGGAAAAAAAAAAATCACGGTGGTGCTGTATGAGAAGAACCACGGCGCCGCCATTCCTCCGGGCCATTCTTCGAATGTGATCGCATGAATTTTAATCAGATTACCCTGAAATCTCTCTCTTTCTCCTCGCGGCTGTTGTACGCTCTCCAAACGACTTTTAAGCAGTTCAGTCAACCCTGATGTTTCGCGGGAGACGGGAGGTCTCCTAAAGCCGGCCGGGCCTCACAGCCATATAAAAAAAAAAACCAAAAAAACCCGATCACCAGACATTAGTTCCAGTTGTAAAGCCCTTTCAACCAATTTGTCATGAATCCTCTTTACACGACCACAAAACCAGCAGAAATGAGTCATTTTTAATCGTGTGTGTGTGTGTGTGTGTGTGTGTGTGTGTGTGTGTGTATATGTGTGTGTATGTGTTCATTTGAGTGTGTCTATTTTTATGTGTTTTTTTTTTTTTACCCAGGAATCTGCAGAGGGAAAAAAGCGCCGGTTCTGTTCCCGCACATCAAATGTCCTGTTAATCCTCTCGCCCCATGAGTGACGTATTCCCCTGGGGTCGTGGAAAAACATTCAAAGACCGAAGCTCCAAAGCAGAACGTCCAATTATAACCCGGAGCCGCTGCCAGAGAGCGTCTCATTAGCTGACACGCATCCCCTCCTACAACGGTATGGAGTCTGACCCCTACGACCCAGAGGTCAACGGATGGACATCATGTGATCTGCCTATAGGGGGAAGCATCCAATGTAATGATGTTCTTTGACTAGAAAGCAAATAAAAACCAGTAAAACCAATAAAAAATAATTTTTCTTTTGCTTTGGGAAGCGTCTTAAAACCCTTTAAAAGAAAAAAAAAAAACCTTACGGGGAAATGATGTTTTCACAGAGTTTATCTAATACAGCATTTATTCGTGTAATATCTTAGACACTCTAAGTTTAGCATCATAATAATAATTATACTACATTTTAATTATAACGCACTTGATATTTAAGCAGATAAGAGCATCAATGAAAAAAATATAAAATAATAATAATAAAAAATATTAGCAAAAAAAAAAAAGCAATAAGCTTTTGTCACACTTTGAATAAAAAGTACCAAAAACTCTTCATTTATGTCTGGCAGAACGGAAAGACGGAGCAGATGACGAAATTATTTTTCACTCCCTTGGAAGATTCAATTACAATTCGGCCTCTATTCAAGAGATCGACATTTCCACTGAGCTGAAAAGTGAATGAACGAAAGACGTGTCGTAACAACAAAGCAGCCAATCAGAGAGGCAGGTCTAAGCGTCATTCAGTCCATTATATGTTCTACGTTGGCTTCAAGGACTTCAGGGCTCCTGCCTGACTCAGAGCTCCCACTAGCTTTAGCCGCTCTCCTAACGTTAGCTTTTAACTTGCTATAATAATAATATATGTTCATCAGGCGATTCTATTTGAACTGTTTGATTAAGTTTGGCGTGCCGGATGTTCTTTCGGGGTTGGTCCTGCACAGGTTATTTTATCTTTACTGGTTTTATAAACTGCGAGATTTGTGTTTTTCTGGTTTACCTGCAAGATGTTTGGAGCCGCCGTAGCGTCACCGGCGTGCGTTTCCGTCTCATGTGTGCAACACGTAACCGGCCTCCATTGTCTCTAAATGGCTGATTGCCGATTTCATAAATCGTGACCTCCCCAGCGCCGATCGATCGGCGCCGGGGAGGTCACGATTTATGAAATCGGCAATCAGCCATGGGTGCATCCCTGATTAGCGCATATGTAGCTTTGTGCTAAATAACGCAAATAATGTAATCAGTCTCGCCTCAGAACAAATGTTGGCCGAAGAAAATAAAACCCAATGGTAGTACTCGCGGCTGACGGACAAGCTTAGTGATTATTCACCACACAGCTTTTAGCTGCAGGGCATGGCCGGCAGCCCTGGGGCAGAGCGGCGTGAAGGTGGAGGAAAGATGGATGCTGAGCGCTATCTTATTCCACCGCTTACGAGTTTCTCCGCTTCTTCCCGCTCTGGACCTTTTCCACCGCTGATTTCCATTATATTCATATCATCATTTGTCCGTCCTGAGACGAGCCCTCCGGCGACGCCCCCAGCCATCCCGATCCTCCATCCTCCTCCGCTGGCCCGCCAGTTCTTCCTGCATCTGCAACTCTTTCAAGAAAACATCCACAAATGTGGACACGGGAGTCTTCTGGTGGGGGTCCGTGTGTTTGCTCCAGCGGCGATCTGTTGTTTAATAAGATGGTATTAGACCCTGCGACCGCATCAACCCTTTTAATGTCCTGCTCAACTGTTTAGTTGAGCTCATTTTGAGTTTATATTTCTTATTAAAAAACGTGATTTCACCTCTTTATAATACGACCCAGCGGCAGCATGTATATGCTAAAGAGAAAGGGACCAAGAACGGAGCCCTGGGGGACACCACAGGTAAAAGGCACCACTGAGGGGTAGGGGATTAACCATGGCTGTAGAGAAATTACTATTCGAAGAGTAGGTTTATTAAGCATTTCATGTATTTGAGGACTTACTAGACAGAATTATGTAACTTGATACAACCATAAAAAAAAAGTCTAATAAGTATCAAATGGTTTTTATTTAAAAAAGAGATTTACCTTTTGGTAAATCTTGTTTAAGCTAATTTATTTGAACGTTTATCCATGAAATACAAAGTCACATCATGAAATCATTTTATAAATCTGATATTTCACTATTTAAAAAATTGCTCAAACCAAGAATTTGACATTTTATGGAGTGTCTAAGATATTAAAACCATAAACGCTCCAAAGAAAATCCTTTTTGCATTTTTTTCAGGACATTAAAGGGTTATCAAACAGGCCAACGTTTATATCCCGCTGCAGGCTTATTAGTTTTTAACACATCCTTGTCAGGGAAGTTTTGATGTATAGCCAGAAAAGGGCCGAATGTGCTTCAGTTGCATTCTGGGCTTCAGAACAGATTGATTTCTCTGGGCGTCTCCAGTCCACATCAAACAGAAAGAAAAAAAAAACACCCACAGATGCCGGGGTTCAATTGGACGTGAAACCCAGCGTTGCTTTACAAACCAAATAAGAGCCCTGCTCCTGCGGAAAAGATGCTTCGCTGTGGCTTTTTTCTCTTTTTTCTTCTTTTAACAAAGAAGAGGGACTTTAGGAAAAAAGCCTTCCAAGCACAAATATTCACTCCGCAGCACGACGCAACGAGCGTAATAAAGCCACCGGAGCCATGTTTTATTTATCAGGATAGCTGAGACAAATGTGTTGCAGGAGGAGATTATTTACTGTAGCGCCTGTTATAAATGCTTCAGTAATGAAACGTTAGCTTTCTTGACGGCGGCTGAATGTTTCCAGAGACGACCCCCGAATAAAACCGTGAGTCAAAACAACAACTTCCCACCAATCATCCATCAGTTTTTCTCAAAATCGCACTTTCTCATTCAACCTTATGGCGGCGCGTAATGCTAGCTTGCCGTTTGCTTTGATATCTGATGCTTTTCTTCCCTGCTTGGACATCTTCAGTGAATCTGTAGTGAGTCTCAGACAAATATGACCCTTTAATAGTCTCTATTTGTTTTTAAAAACATTTTGACTGAATCTTTTTATAATATTATAAGGTGCTAAAGAGTAAGGGTCCGAGGACGGAGCCCTGTGGGACACCAAAAGGTCAAAGGCGCCACCCAGGAGGTTATTTATAAAGTTCTGTTTGATAAGTAAGATTTATTTTGACATATTAAAGTACGTGAGGACTTACTAAACAGAATTAAGTAACTAAAACCAACAAAAAGTCTAATAAGGGTCAAATAGTTTTAACACGATTTACCTAAAGGTGAAGTTAATGTAATTATAACTGACAATTATCCATGAAATACAACATCATTAACATTAAATACGGTAATTTTATGAATCTGTTTTTGATTTCATTTTATGATAAATTTAAATAAGATAAATTAACCATTTTTTACACAGTTTCGTGGAAATTTCTTTGCAATTTAATTCCTTTGGGGCAGTTTTTAAATTGAATTTCTTAGATATTGTAAATTTACTTAAAAATTACCAATCATTGGTCAAGCACGACTTTAAGTAGTAAAACATTTAAAAATCAGATCTATAAAGTTATGTAATGATTGAAGTATGTACTTCATGACAAAAATCAGTCATTTAATAAGATTAGCTCAAACTTTGGGTAAAGCATGTTTGGAGAAAAATGATTATTTCTGTTTAGTAAATCCTCAAATGCTTTGACATGCCACAAATAATCCATATTCATCTACGAGGGCTTTCTCAATAGCCATGATTAATGCCTCCTCCTCAGGGGCACCTCTGACCTGTGGGGTGCCCCAGGGCTCCACCCTCAGCCCCCTACTCTTTAGCATGACATAAATGAAAAACCATAAAAAACATAAATGAATAAACAAATAACAAAAACGAAATATAAGCATATTGGACATGCAGAAAAAGATACTTGCAGACAATGAAAAGCGTATAGCAAAAGAAATATATCAAATATATGACTTAGTTTACATATTCAAAGAGGAGAGAGAAGAAGTACAATATTCAATCAATCAATATCTGATTAAATATTTAAAATATATTGGATTATAATACACACTATGGAGATGCTACCTTATATCTGCACATCCATATAAATATATATATATATATATATGTATATATATATATGTATATATATATATACACACACATATATATACACACCTAGCCAAGCAAATATATCAGGTATCTACAGATTTAAATGAGTGTTTCCAATAAAGACCATATTTATTACTCATGGTCATACAGAATAGACCCTGCAGGCATGATTATGCAGTTATGACTCTTCACTTAGCAGTCTTCATCACAGGTGTCTCAAAAAAGCCTTCAATGGTGCCACCTAGTGTCCATCTTTGGTAACGTTACAGTGTATGTTTCATATATCATGGGGTGCTGTTACAGATTAACCCTGACACACATTGGTGTGACACAGATCTACATCTGATCCTACACACTTATTCAGTTAATTAGGCTTGTGTGAGCGTGTGATACCCCGATAAAAAGCCTTGGAACGAAATTGGAGTTTTCGAAAAGCACACGCTAGGAACATTCCATTGGTTAAAGGGGTTAAGTGCTAATATGATGACTGTGATGAGAAGGACTTTTTGGATGGATTGGGGTGATGTTCAGCACTTTGGGAGACACATCTGTGCATAAAAGATGCTAAACTGGAACTCATAGTTAAAAAAAAATTCAGTTGAATTCATTTTAGCAGATGAATGATTTCCGCTTTAATTTACGTAGCACACTTTTTTTTTTTAAATCAGAGTTTAATCAAACTAATTTTATTTCCACTACTCTTAAATTTTTCTTCAATGCCACTAACTAATTTACCTTTTTATGATATCGTTAAATGTGCATTATACCGGGATACGACGGTAAGAGAAAAGCTGCTCCTCATGACAAACACATTGCAATTTTTGCTAAGCATGGCAAAATATCTAAATATACTTGTTCACCACTTAGACACATCATCATGCGATAATTCAAAATATTTCACCATGCAGTGTCTTTACTAACAAAACTAAGTTTAGTTTCTGAATATTCTGAAAATATAACATGATATAACATCATATTATGTTATATAATATAATTATCTCGTGGGCACAAGCGAAATGATTCCAAAAGTAGAATGAATGTTTTTACTTAAAATATATATTTTTGGGGTTTTTTTAACAAACTTTATCAACAAAGAAAATCATCTAATTTTAGAACAGAGTTCTGAAACGAACCTTCACTTACGTGATGACGTATGAGAAGTCTTCCTGTGCGTCATTTTGTGTTGACTCGACGTCCACCTCACGGAAGTCCCGAGTCACATGTCTTGTACCATTAATTTCCGAGTTAACGTTATTCGGAAGGAATTCTTTGTAGTGGTAATGTTTAAAATCCCTGAAAATGATATTTCTTTTTTTTTTTTTAACGAAGAACTTTGATAGCAGCTGCAAATTGTCCGGATTCAATTTCATGAGGTGTTTGTTTCCAGTCGGAGTATTTTTGTGAACGGACCAGTCTCGCCCACCAAAAAATTGATCGACTATATAAACAGGTAGTAGCATAATGAATTATTTCATCATTATTTAGAAAGAAAATAGTTAGTCTTTACATTTACATCGTGTATAATGTTAAAATTCTGACAATTAATCCGGTCTGTCACAACTATCAAGCAAGCTAACGTTAACGAATGAATTTCCTGATTCAGGCTAATGTTAGCGGACAGATGTTGCACCATTTATTTGGTTGGTAGGTTGATGGCTGTAAATTGCACAATGTCAGTGTTGGCAATCAGCACAGCGGTTTGTGTCGGGAGTGGTAACGTTAGCCAATGAACTGCTTTGTTGATACACTCTAAAAGCATTCCACATCATCTCAGCTTCTTTCTCCTGTGTCTGCGCTGCCCGCTGTCTTTTCCTCAGATCATGGAGTTTGCCGAGTTGATAAAGACACCCAGGGTGGACGGGGTTGTTTTACATCGGCCTTTCATGCCAACTGTGGAAGGCACTCTGTGTTTGACAGGCCATCACCTCATTCTCTCCTCCAGACAGGACAACACTGAGGAACTCTGGCTGCTTCACTCAAACATTGACTCCATTGAGAAGAGGTGATGAGTTCATTATTAACTGTTGATTCCACACAAAAAAAGAGACACCCTTTCTCTCACCTTTCATCTGACTGTGTCGTCGTCAAATCTTAGTGTCAAAGCTGTTCTTCAAAAGACAGCGTTACGTGAAAATGGGTGATTGTGCAACCACTGTACTTGAAACATCGTAAAACTGAAAATGCAGTTCAGCAGGACATCTATGTGGTAAAATCATTTCTCAAGAAGAGAGGAAACAGTGGAAGAACTGTGTTGGCTGTTGTCACACCTTTTCAGTTCACGTCCGATGAACTAATGTGAATATATCGCTGCGCTTATTCATGTAGAACTATGATATACAATTGTCGTGGCAGAAAGTTTGAGTCCTACTGTTTACACTCACTGCACAGTAAATGGTGACTAAAATGGTCGCCCATGCAACTAACTTTTTTAATTTTTTGACCTTTTTTTTTCCTATCAGTCGTCCGTGGCGACCATCCAGACACAAATATACAATAGATTCATACAAAGGAACAATTTAAAAATGGCGTTCACTACTGCTTTCAATCATAAAAAAGAAACACAGGGACAGTATGGAAGATAAAAATGGATTCCATGGATGTTGTATTGTGGGGATGGGAGATACAGACATTTATACAGACTAAGATCCCAATAAGCAGGAAGCAACTAATTGTCGGTGTTCAATAAAAATATTGGATATTTGATTTATGTAGTTATGGTAAGAAGATTACAGCATATTGGACATGACATATATTTTGCAAAGAATATATTGTGCACACAATGGGACACAGGGCAAACAAAGGCAGGCAGTACAGAAGGTAAAGAAAGGGTTATGGCAGACATTTAACGTTGTTCTCTGCCATACAGTTTTGGCTCCTGAATACTTTGGGTTTCGTCTGGAGCCCCGAAATAGGGATTTTTCTGTTTTCTAACTCTAGGAATAGTTATTTCGGGAATTCCCAACTAGTTTTTTAAGTCTATTCCTTGCTTAAATACAGGCAGGAGATTTCCGAGCCCCAGTCTTTTCCACCGGAGTATTCTGCTTTAAGACAGAAGTTTGTCTGCGTGTCTTTCAAATGACAGTCTTGCTGCCAGATTTCTGATTTCAAACTCGTCTTCCACGTGTCTTTCAGGTTTGTGGGAGTTCTGGGAAGCATCATAGTTAAATGCAAAGACCTGAGAGTGATCCAGCTTGATATCCCGGGCATGGAGGAGTGTCTCAATATTGCCAGCTCTATTGAGGTAGAAAGCAAACTCGTATCATATCAAGCAAAATGTAATTTCCACATTCTATCAGTCACACATATTCTTCCATCCTCTGCAGGCTCTGTCCACACTGGATTCAGTGTCCCTGATGTACCCTTTTTTCTACCGGCCCATGTTTGAAGTCAAAGAAGATGGCTGGAATTCATTTCGCCCAGAGGATGCCTTTAAAGATTTGGAGTCCATGGTATGGACACGTTTTAAGACAAATACTTTCAGTCTTATCCTCGTCTCATCTTTCTGACTTTCTTTCTTTCTGCACACGCCGAACACTGACGGTATCCCTTTTATCAGACAGACGAATGGAGGCTGAGTGAAGTTAACAAGGACTTCAGCGTGTGCCCGTCATACCCTCCTCTAGTGGTGGTGCCCAAAGTTGTGGACGATGAGGCACTGAGGAAAATAGCTCCCTTCCGTCACAGCGGGCGTTTTCCAGTTCTTAGCTATTACCACAAAAAAAATGGCATGGTGAGTCCACATGTTTTCTTGCATTTATATCGTTAAGGGCTAAAAGTATAATAACTCTGTGTGGACACGGTTGAGTTTTTTCATTTATCCGGACTATTTCGTCGCTCCCGCTCTCAGGTGATGATGAGATCAGGGCAGCCTCTGACCGGCACCAACGGCCGACGGTGCAAGGAAGACGAGAAGCTGGTCAATGCCACCCTGAGGCCCGGCAAACGTGGCTACATCATTGATACACGCACTATCAACGTCGCGCAGCAGGCGAAAGCTCGAGGTGGAGGATTTGAGTCCGAGGCAAACTACCCGCAGTGGCGGAGGATCCACAAGGCGCTGGAAAGGTGAGTGACCGCGCACAGGTCAACTTTTTTTCAATTCCTTCGAGGTACTTCGTTTTCTGGATCTGATACCAGATGTAGAACCGAATAGAACACATAAACAGGCGCACACGTATAATTAGACGTACGATTAAATAAGATGGATGTAAAATTGCCCATATTTAAGCAGAATTGCCCGTCTGAAATGGACAGTACCATTCACGTTTGGTACCGTCAGAGTTGACACAAGAAATCTTGAGCTGCTCCAGTTAGACGAGAGAAGACGATGTCATGTAACCGACTGGTCTTTAATGTTTTTAGTTTATGCAAAAATCCACTTTTAGATGCTATTTTGTTTGGTGGAGGTTAGTCTGGCAATGACACTTTTGGAACTCCACACTTCCCTCTTCCCAGAGACACTCTCCAGCTCATCCTGGGGGACACCGAGGCGTTCCCAGGCCAGATGACATATACAGCCCGACCCCCCCTAACCTAAACCCCAGGGTTTAAACTAGTTACAACCGTATTCTCCTCTGACACCGTGGGGACACTGACTTAAGTCAAGTTGTGATGATTATTATTTTTATAGACAGTTTGTCTGTTCTCTCCAGGTCCACCATCCTCCAGGAGAGCCTGATAAAGCTGGTGGAGGCGTGCAATGACCAGTCGCACAACATGGACCGCTGGTTGAGCAAGCTAGAGGCTTCCAGCTGGCAGACTTACGTCAAGGAAATCCTCACCACGGCCTGCCTGGCTGCCCAGTGTATCGACAGGTCAGGGAACTTTGGTTGATTCTGTACTAATCCTGGACGGGTCAACTCAAACTTTTACCCCCCGTCCGCTCCATACGTACGCCGCCGAGAAAATCTCAACCTGTACTCGTGTGTGTGCTCGTCTCAGGGAGGGCGCATCGGTGCTTGTTCACGGTACAGAGGGCACAGACTCCACCCTGCAGGTGACCTCGCTGGCACAGATCATCCTCGATCCGTCCTGCAGGACCGTCAGAGGCTTTCTGGGCTTGGTGGAGCGAGAATGGCTCCAGGTGACCCCACTTTGGACAGTGCATCCCAAATGATTGTTTCCTTTTTGATTGTTTATCTATTTCTACTTCATTTTATGGGCACGGATACAGTCGACACAGAGAAAGCTATCCAATCCCAGTATCTTAGCAGAGAAAACGAAAGAATGTCTCACCTTACGTAAGAGGATTGAGGCATTGTCTGCGTTTCCCAGGCAGGTCACCCGTTCCAGCATCGCTGTGCCCAGTCGGCTTACTCCAACAGCAAGCTTCGCCAAGAGGCTCCGGTCTTCCTGCTCTTCTTGGACTGCGTGTGGCAGATCCTCCGCCAGTTTCCATGCTCCTTTGAATTCAACGAGGGCTTCCTGGTGCAGCTTTTCGAACACGCCTACGCTTCTCAGTTCGGCACCTTCTTGGGCAACAACACGTCTGAGAGGTAAGTCATGTCCCACCGTTGACGCCCTTTATATAGGAATGCAATTAAATAGAGACATCTGTTCAATAAAATGTTTTAGGAAAGTTAAAAAGAAATAATGTTGTTTACAGGCTGCCGGCGTCAAATTCGGGACATTAATGTAAAGAGTCGCATCTTCGTTTTACCCAGAGGTCACTTCTGAAGTCTTTATTGAGGGAACAACATTCCGGCAGGGTCCTTGTGCACAAACCGTGGGCACCCAATGTTCTGGTTGTGTAACACCCGGTCACCTTTCCCTTAGAGCAAAGCTGTCTCTGCCCGAGAAGACTGTGTCCCTCTGGTCCTGGGTGAATCGGGTCCAAGAACTGGAGCGCCTGACCAACCCGCTGTACGAGGCCAACAGCCTCGTTATCTGGCCCTCTGTGGCCCCTCAAAGCCTGCTGCTGTGGGAGGGTAAGAAACACAGAGCACCTTCCCACACCTCAAAGCGACTTTACGAAGAAAAAATGCTGAATTTCTGTCAGATTTCTTACCAGCAGATTGAAGAAAAACAACAGACTAAACTTATATTAAGCTATAGTTGACAGGTCTTTGTACTAAAATGTGACATTCTCGCAAGTATATCAGGAATGAAGGTAATTTTACTTCAGTCGAATACATGTGATGAATCAAAAACATTTTTACAACGTGATTAAATGACCGAAAAAAGGAATACGCCGAAGCCCAAGGCTTATTTTTGCCAATCCTATACCATCCGAAGAATAACCCCAAACATCTGCAACACAGAAGGGAAAGATTAATAACATTATCCTAATTATACTATACAATACATAAACTTCAAATATTTCCCAATCTAATCAATTCACATAATAATCCCCCGTCATTTCCTGTTTCAACGCCCTTTTGACTAAACATAGAGCTGCACAGTTTTAACTCCTCATTCCACAGTTTAACCCCCGAAACTGAAACACATCTGTGTGTTTACATTGATTTCTAACTTTAACCTTTAAATAAACAACCCTCTTCATTTACAATTACCTGAAAAATCTTTGAATTGGTTCCAATGTTTTTAAAAACAGAATATCTTAAAATTTTACGTCGCAAAAAGCTCTAAAAAAAAAAAGAAAAACACAAAACAAACGGCTGTATTTATTATTCTAATAGCCTTTTTCTGAAGTTTAATTATAGGGTCTGTATTTGTTTTATATGTATATCCCAGTAGAGAACATGAGTAGATCCCGTGTTTTAGAAAGAACAGCGACAGATTTGGACAGTTTCATAAAAATAACATAAAAATAACAAACAAATCATGACATACTGGATAATCTGGTTTAAAGAGGGACAAACCAACCGTGTGTGAGGAAAATTCAACCTTTCATGTCAGCGGAACATTGTGTTCATCGGTGAAAACAAAAGAATATGACTCTAACAGATGCTCTGACGTGTCACCAGAAGGGGGCGCCATTGTCTTCACCTTTTCCAACCGTGGTGAACTGAGTGACCTCATGAGGCCCAAGTAAAGTCCTGCAAGCTCCCCGTTTACTTTGCATACATAAAAGACATTTGAAGAATAGACATTGGTTAAGAAAAATATATCATGCCATCTTAAATGAACTCATGAATCGCGTGATTTTTCTTTTTATGTTGAAGAAATCAAGTCGTTTTTTCATTTTTGCAGCGGCAGGTCACACACAACACGCCGCGCTTCACACGGACTCAACAATTCTCACATGAGCCGTTGTCAACAGTGGTGATGAAACTCTCTTCGAATGGGCAGGAACCTTGAGCGGATCTCAGCTCATAGTGGTCAAACCCCCCCGGGGAGAGACTTCTAGAAAGGTCTCGGGGTGGAAGAGACTCAGGAATGAGCGGCGGCAGCGTTCGAAAACCCTTACTAATATACGCAGTGTTTACTAGCTACGACATTCAACAATGTTGTAATAACAGTTGTAATAACAGTGTAATAATAATAATTATGTAATTGGGCGTCAATCTCATGGGAACCTGTAGAACCAGGAAGCTCAGAGCTTCCAGCAGCTCAGGCAATCATTGAGCTGCTTCTGAGCGCCGATTTGAAACCCGGGTTTGAGTTAGCAGCCGCGTGTAGCACGCGCCCTGATCTCAGTCCAGGCTTGCATTTACGTTTCCTCCCTGACGTCAGAATGAGTTGAAAGCCGGTGTCAGAATGTTACCGGCGCCGCGTGAACGTCACTCCAACGCGCTACTTTCGGAGCGCTAGGCAGTATTGGCCAGACGGAGCAGCGACCCACTGAGAGGCTGTTCCATGACGATTGATGGAAATCGGCCTGCTGCTATTTTTCTCTTGGCAGCCTCTCCAACTGTCTGGTGTGAGACTCGGACTTCATCCTAAGTTAGGATCACATGGCATTCACTAATTAGATATCCCCTGCAAAACAAAAATAAAAATCTGTATTTCCTACATTTTGTGGGGGGGTTTTTTCCATCTGAAAAAAAAAACAGTAAATGAAATAACCTTATTAAAAATATCCATTTCAAATGCTTTTTACATGAATATGTTAGAAGACGCTTATGTTTGTTTTTTTCTCCCCACGTGGAACTTAGTGCCAACATTCGTTGCGGCGGGAGTATAATTAGATTTCTGTGACTGCGGTTTCAGTGACTCAAAAAAAAACAACCTTCCACGGGAATGCGTGGGTTTCATCTTTTCTTTTTTTTTCTGACGGCGCCACACCACACAGCGCGCACCATTCATGACGAAAAAGCACGGCCGGGCGGGCGTAAGCAGTTTTTTTTGGGGGGGGGGGGTCATCAGGTTCAGTCGCTGGAGTGCAAGGGGCCCCCCCCCCTCCCAACCTAGAAGCTCAGAGCCGCGCCCTCGCTCTATAGGAGCTGGTATGAAAGAGGGCGGCTTAAGCGTGTGACGTAGCGCTCGTACAACTCTTTCACAGAGAATGACACACTCCCCCCGGCCCGCTCCGGTTTGACACGCCACAGGAGGCAAAGCATGTGTGCAGAGTTACGCAAGATGTGGTGTCAATTGTTCAGACACGGAATGAAGTTTCTTAACCTTCAATCATGATTTATCCTTGACAACTTAAAAAAAAAAAAAAAAAAATTAAGTAGGTTTTGCAGTTGTTATAAACATTTAAGTGTTTGTTTTACTTAAAATATAATTTCTTTGTTAAGTTAAGTTTTTTTTCTTTCTAATAAATTCCAGTAAAGTTGAAGAAAAAGGAAAAGGGAAAAAAAAAAAGTAAAGGAAATCTTTATTATCTCCCGAAGGGACATTTGTGGCGAAGTCAGTAGTAAATAAAAACAATAAAAAACAGTGACAATTAAAAAAAAAAAGAAAGGGGAAGATAAAAAAGGGAAAGGACGTTTTACTTCTTCATGAACTTTTTTGCGGGAGTAAATATAAACAATAGATTAGTGAAGATTAAAATAAAGGGAAAAGGAGGAAATAGAAAGAAAAGGAAAAAAAGGAAATCTTTACTATCCCCGATAAAACGGAAGAAAAGAAAGAAACGGAAGGACATCTTCATTTCTGAAGGAATTAGTCGAATAAGTAGTCAAATAAAAACAGTAAAAAGAGGGGAAGATTTTAAAAAAAAAGAGGGAAAAGGAAAAAAATAGAAAAGGAAAATAAGGATAACTTTAATAACCCCAATAAAAAAGGAAAAGACATTTAAAAAAGGAAAAAGAAAGGAGAAAAAGGGATATTTGTAATTAGTAAACAAAAGCAATACAACCGTGAAGATTAAATAAAAAAGGAAAAGAGAAGAAAAGGATACCGAGGAATATCTTTATTATCCCCTAAGGGTAAATTTGTTGTGCAGTCAGTAGTAATTAAAAACAATAAAAACAGTGACAATAAAAACGTGAACAGAAAAAGAAGAAAAAGGGGAAAGGATATCCAAATGTTCTTGATGAGTAAATATAAACAATAGATCAGTGAAGATAAAAAAAAAAGAAAAGGAATAAAATAGAAAGTAAAGGATATCAGGGAGACGATTCGATACTTTCCCTATTTTCTGTCTCGTACAGCGAGATGCTGTAATATCTCCCTTTTAATATGCGTCACCCAGAGTCCAGAATAAGACATAAAGTAAAACACTGTTGTCTAAAATGTCTGATTGACAACCGCAGCAGTTGCATTAAATCAACCTTATTCAAGAGTTTAAGGACGTTTTCTGTAACGTTTTTACCCAGAGTTGAAAATGTAAATAAATGGCTTGACATGAATTTAGTTCACATCGTGAACTAAATAAATCCACAGCCATCATGGCTGATGAGTCGCCGCCCTGGTGTGTTAGAAGATTCTAGATAAGTGTTACTTCTGTGATTTCATCACAATGTTTCCAGCACATGCCTCCCACAAGTTCCTCTGTGAAGAAAAGTCCCCCACCCACTGTAAGGGTTCACGTGGAACGAACGCCGTTAGATGTCTGTTACCGTCAGTGATGCCTCTTCATTAAAAACAAACTCAATACTTTGTTTTTCATGACTTTATGCTGATATCGGACAGGAAGCAAGGAGAGCGAGAGGTTTCGGGGTCTTGATCAAGGACCCGCGGCTTGTTGCGTCAGGGTCCGGCCTGAAACCGGCGTCTCCCGGTTGAGGGACGACCGCGCTAGCCACTGAGCTAAAGCCGCTAGATATTTATATGTATAGTTATATGATAGAACTCCTCGTGGCGATTCACATGCACCTAATGTGGACTAAACTGGGCCGATGGTTAAGAAGTCATGTCCGCAAAACACTATTATTATAAAAAATAAAAAAAATATTTTTTATAATTTTTTTAAAAAAGCTCCCCCTAGTGAGTAAAATATGAACTACTTGAGTGAAATTTTAGAAACGCAAGACGGGCCGAGGAGGTCCGTCTTGCGTTTCTTGCGTTTCTTGAATTACTGTGTAATTCAAAATATACACAGTTAGAGATCAGTGTTTTTGTTAAAGGAAGAAAGAAAAAAAGAAAGCTTCAAAGAGTTCTTTCAATGTTCTAAACTGAAGAAGAAGAAAAAACTCTTTTCCTTTTTTCTGGCTCCACTCCAAAATATAATGTCTTCTTCTTTCTTCTGCCTGCTCAACCCGTCTGACAGGTTTCATCTTAATGTGTTCTGTACTGTACGTGTTCTCCCCCCCCCCCCCCAAAAGCCATCCCACAATGCATTATGTTATTCATAATTTTTCTCTGTTATCCTAAAAAACAAACATTTTATCCAGTTCACAAAGTTATATTCCCGATTACACCTACAAGTGTTACGTAGCAGCTTTTTCGTTGGGATGCACTTTTCGCCGCGCCTTAGGCGCGTTGTTCCGGTAGAGCAGCATCTCTGTGACTTTTTGTTTCCCCTGAGGTTGAATCCTGATAGCTGTGAGTGGAGATCCTGTAACTCATGACCTGTAATAAAACTGGGGTTCTACTTGCTGTTTAGCATTTTTTAGCAGGTTTAGCATTTGAAGCTGCGATGGCTAACGAAAACAACGTTCTGCTTGCTGAACCGTATTAGCATGTTAGCATTACGGAAGTGGGATTGTGATCATGTCGCTCAAAGCTGCTGTGCCGTTGAACTCTCTTAGAGAAGTATTGATTCTGACTTTTGTTAAGTTTTAAATACGTCAATGATGGTATTACTGGTTTAAGAAATGTCAATAAAACATTTCTTTGTAGTGTAGTTTGGTAAAGTTCTTTTTTCACAGAGACTAAACCAATGGAGTTAAAAAGAGCTTTTTAATTCCGAACCTTTAAAAAGAAAAAAATTTCAGTTTCACCTTCAAAATTCTATATATATATATATTTATTTATTTATTTTATTTTTTTCACAGTGCACAGCTTCTAGGAGGACTTTAGGAATAATAACAGGAATATATATATATATATATATATATATATATCCTCAGATGGTCCTATTTCCAGTGCTATAAAAGTAGATCTTCCGACTTTGGTGTGTTCATAAGTTTTTGGGATATAGTGTGAGGAAAAATGAGGGACCTTTAATATTATTGTTAAGAACATTTCCTGCAAAACACAAATTAATGACAAAGTTTCTAACTTTGTCTGCCTTATTTTGGGCATATCTGACATCAGAATCCGGGATTTGTGTGACCAGATTTGAAACATTGCAACGTTCCTGTTTCAAACAGGAAACAGGAACTTATTTTTCCAACACTGCCTGAATGCACCATGAGAGAAGTCACTTACATACACTTATTGAATCGCTTATCTTATTGGAGATTACTCACTTTGCACCCCCTCCTCCTTCTCCTCCTCCTCCCCCCTTTCCACTGCAGGAGTTTTCCTTCGCTGGAACCGCTCCCCCAAGTGTTTGGATGAGGCCTACGAAGAAATGGTACATATAATTGAGTACAACAAAGAACTGCAGAACAAAGTAAACAGCCTGCGTAGACAGCTGGCCCAACTGGAGACGGAGGATCCTCTGCTGAACACACCATAGAGAGAGAGAGAGAGAGAGAGAGAGAGGGTGAGCATCAGAAGGAGAGAGACGGAGAGAGAAAGAGAGCATCAGAAATAGAGAGATGGAGAGAGAGAGACAGAGAGAGAGCTTCAGAGAGTGAAAGATTGAGGGAGGGAGAGAGAGAGAGAGAGAGAAAGAGAGCATCAGAGAGAGAGCATCAGAAAGAGAGAGATGGAGAGAGAGAGACAGAGAGAGAGCTTCAGAGAGTGAAAGATTGAGGGAGGGAGAGAGAGAGAGAGCTTCAGAGAGTGAAAGATTGAGAGAGAGAGAGAGAGAGAGATTAATGTCAGCCCAGTTTGAGGGTTAAAAATTTCCTTGGATGTCGTAAAACTCTTATCCAAACAATCGTGATTTGGGATTTTGTCTTGTTTGCACTTGTAAAATGAGGTGGAGTAATTACTTAAACGAGACGAAGGTGGACTGAGAGGGCAGTCTTAACATGGTTTAAGGGACTGAAGAGCGTTGTGAGTCCTGAGAGGTCTGTGGCGGCCAGCGGTGTCATCGTCATTTAATCATGCTGTTACTTTATTTAACGAATCGTTCCGTCTGGCTGAAAAATGGCGTCAGAAACAAAGATGCAGATTCTCGCATTGCAGTAAATGTTGATCGGGGAATATTTCCCTAAATCTTGCCAAGTGTCAACGATGTTTGAGAAGCTCATAATGTGTTTTTGGCTCAACTGTTAATCATGGAACCTGCCGCACCTCCCACTCCCTGCCTCTCGTTTACATAAAGGCGTTATCTCAAAATGTCATTACTTCTCTTTCTCCCCTCCCGCTGTAAGTTCCTGTCATTGCTCTTGCTCAGGGAGGACTTTTTAATCCTTTGGGTGATCATTTACAGCTCAACATTTAGACCAAACATCCTGCTGATCGTATGTGAGGCTGCAGGGTAACTATGGCAACATGTATGGTGCTGTAAACGCAGCACGCCGCTCTGCAGCACGCTATGAGGATGCAATGAGCGTAGGTAGGGTCAGCGCCCAGGGGGCGTGTTAAATAATAACATCCTTATTCCTGCATGTCCACGCCGCCATTACTGGACTTTCCAGTTGCATTGTGGGAGGTGTTAAAACTTATCTAACAAGTCCTTATGAAATGTTGACCTGCTTAGCGGCGTGATCACGTGATTCTTAGCAGAGTTCTGTCAGTTGGACTCTTTCAGGTTTCTGCTTTTAAACTGAAAATGAATAAGATCGCTGTGCGTTACATTTACGTTATAATTATTTTTTTCTTCTCCAAGTTGGCGGTTTAAATCTGCCACGTTGCAATTTGAAATCCAGAAACGGCGCGTCTGGACGTGAAAGAAGTAGCGATTATTCAAATACCAGGAGGGCTGCTGTCACTTCTTCTTCTGCACCTTAAATGCACTTGGCAGTCGAGTGGAAGCTAAACACACGCGACCCAGATATTCGTTGAATAGAGACATTATAGATGATCCTCCCATGATGCATGTGGGCAAAGGCAGCTTGTAGGAACTGGCGGTTACGGCTGA
Source organism: Lophius piscatorius (assembly GCA_009660295.1). Lineage (NCBI taxonomy): Eukaryota > Metazoa > Chordata > Actinopteri > Lophiiformes > Lophiidae > Lophius > Lophius piscatorius. The sequence goes on from VRLP01004527.1 coordinate 44,787, forward strand.
AGGCGGCGCTCAGGTTTTGTTTGTTTTGCCAGTAAACTTTTCATTCTCTGCTTGTTTATCGTGTCAAAATCGCGTGTTTAGTCCATATTGCTAGGAAAAAAAGATGCAGCGATGTCACCAAACTGCCTCCAGCCGCCGCGCTGAACTGCTTCATATAAAGGGAAAGTCCGCGCACTTTTTGTCCTTCTGCCAAAACAGAAGCACGATGTACTGTTTTTTGTTTTTTTTAATGTCTGTCAATGAATCGTCGAGTTTAATAGTTTAGACGGTGACCTCAAAATGTCCTGTGGTCGTATTATGCATTCTATTATCCTTAAATAATGGTGATTTTGTCGGAGTCTGCAAAAAGAAAAGCCATGCTTTCCGATGTTGTCGTACACAGCGGCTTTTGCAATGCCTTATTAGGAATTCAAAAAAAAATAAGAATACAAAAGGATCATTTTAGTATATCTTACAGCAATGCTGATCAGAAGTATGTAAAATTATATCACTGTTGAAATGATTTGAATGTGGGGTGGGTTTTTTTTTCTTCCAGTTTTTCAAGTTATTAAAATTGACTGTACGGAAGATGCTTTTATTTTTTTCCTTCTCCCTTGAGTGTTTGTTCTCACAGCGTGGTCCGTGTTTCATCTGCTATTCACTCATTATTACACTACGCTTTGCTCGTACTTTAAGCCAAAAACGGCAGCCATTGATGTTCTGATACACCAGGAGAAAAAAAAGGATTGTTAATGTTGTTGTTATGGCGTGTCGTGTGAAAGGCGTTGGAGCTGTTTGGTAACTTTTAGCTGACCTGTTTTGATTTACTCTCCCCGCCTTCATCTACTCAGTTTAGTGTCCCAGCAGACAGCTGGTTTACATAATTAAGGCTTGTAAAACCCACACCAGACCTCAGATGGATGAATGCACCTATTTGCTTTGAGTGTTTAAGCATTTAGCACCTAGCATTCAAAGCGCAAAGTTCCTGAGATTCCTAAAAAAATCCTGCAGATTCCTCCATTAATGTCTGAGTTACTGCCAGCCTCTAAATCTGCTGACAACTCCAATAAACTCACTGAGTATCTCTCAAATACCCTGTTGCCGCTCGTCTCCTGCGCCTTACACTTCAGCATCTCTGTTCAGCCCACTAAGCCCTCAACTCCACCCCCAAGGAACATCAAAGGCAGCAGTAGCCACTTGGTGACATCACTACTCCAAACTGCTTTTTGGCTCCGCCAGGGAGGCTGTGTTGTCAATCCTGTGCGTTTGTTTGTCTGTTTGTTTGTTTGTTTGTTTGTGAGCAGGATAAGGGAAAAGCTTTAAAAACGGATTTGCATGAAAAGTATTTAAAATCTTCTAAATATGATAATAAGCTGTTTGGAGTAGGAATGTCACAATGTGGCTGTTTCTGCCTTTGTTGCTTTTATTCCTTTGATTTCCACCTGGCGGGGGTGGAGCTGGGGGCTCAGTGTGCTGAACAGAGACGCTAAAGTGGAAGGCGCATGAGACGAGCGGCTACAGGGTATTTGTGAGATCCTAAGAGAGTTTTGCTGCTCACAAAACAAACAACAAACGCACAGGAGTGAAAATATAACATACTTGGAGGTAACAAAGTGTTTTTATAGTGTTTTTATCTCTGCTGCCTGGCGCCTCATTTACCCTGTGGTCAATAGGTTTCTTTCCACCGTAAAAGGCAGGAGACATTCCCAAAAATGTTTCCATACCTTGTCCCCAACATGACTCGTCCAACGATTGGGTAACACAAACAAAATATGTTGGCATCCCCGAGACGAAAGAATCGCCTGACGAGGAATAAATAGCCAGGACTCAGCTGCTTCCTGCAGGTATGCAATGGCAGCCATCCCTCCTCTTTCCATATTAAGGCGCCCTTGATTCTGCCTCGGCTCTGATCTCGTGATTAAAGGCCACGCTTCAGCCGACACACAAGATGCTTTGACGGGTTCTGGGAAGAAGCGAGGACTGTGGGAAGCTCCCGCTGGAGACGGTGCTGGAGGTGAAGGGGGAGTGACCTGGAGTAATACTGCAGTGCATTCCACTTGAAATACCCTTTTCGTTGGAAAGAATCGATTGTCGGTCTCATTCTTCAGACGGAGGAAAAGTCCGCAGAAAAATTAGGACTCCCGAAAAAAAGATCTGAATACTATTATGGAATCGTCGCCGCCGCCGGGTCTGCCGCAGATCCCAACGCCGCAACTCAAAAAACGTTTCAAGGACATTTTCAGATTTTACGTCTGCATAAACGTTGCGAGGAAGGACTGGGGTGATTTTGGGAGAGGTGGGTTGTATATTTACGACACTAGGGGGAGCTTTATCTCCAAAAGCTCCTTCAACTGTGGGTCCGGTTTAGGCCAAATCAGAATCTGGGAACTCCATGGAGTACGTATCGTATTTTACTCTAGTAATTCATATTTTACTTACAAAGGGGGGCTCACCTTAGTGTGAGGAAGGACTGGATTGATTTTGGGAGAGGTGGGTTGTATATTTCCAACCCAAGAGGGAGCTATATCTCCAAAATTTTCCGGACCTAACTTCCCTACCGTTGATCCATTTCACTCCAGATTTGGTGCGTATGAATCGAAAAGAAGCGATCTTCCTCATAAACATCATATTTCACTCTTCTTCTTTCGCCTTCCGGGTCGCCACATCGGATCATTTGGTTTCTAACATACTTACTAGACAGCCTTTGCTAACCTGAGCCACAATGGATCTGCTTTGGAAATCCGGTTCCGCCCTTTTGGTTAAGCATAGGTTTTATGATGGAAGCCCTTCCTGATGCAACCCGTCCCATTTATCCGGGCTTGGGACCGGCGTTAGAAGTACTCTTGATTATAAGACCTCTCTCCTCACTCACCAGTGCATCCATGGTAACGCCCCCCCTACCTGAAAGAACTACTCACCCCACTGACCTCGACACGATCCCTCCGTTCTACCCACTCATACCGCCTCCTCCTTCCCCGGACTAAGCTCAGCACCA
>VRLP01004528.1:0-47721 GCA_009660295.1 Lophius piscatorius
TTTTACTGTTTTAAACTTTACAGTCTTTTACTATTTTAAACTTTACAGTCTTTTACTGTTTTATACTTTACAGTCTTTTACTGTTTTATGCTTTACAGTCTTTTACTGTTTTAAACTTTACAGTCTTTTACTGTTTTATACTTTACCGTCTTTTACTGTTTAAACTTTACAGTCTTTTACTGTTTTATACTTTACAGTCTTTTACTGTTTTAAACTTTACAGTCTTTTACTGTTTAAACTTAAAGTCCTTTTTTGTTGATATTTGATAAAAATACATTTTTCAACATTTTGACACTGTAAGATATAAGACTGTTAAGTTCTGGAATATTCTATGATGTCATTTTTTAGCGGGCCGGCCGGTCGGTCGGTGGTACCATTCATAAGTTCTGATCGGTTTCATGAATGAACCGCTCTGAATGAGGACACAGAAGTGAACCGTGTTTATCTCGCCGACCTTCCTCTGAACGCGACGTTTGTTTATGTCCATAAATCTGAGAAACTTATTTCTTGTGTTGTTTGTCTTTCCTGCAGACGAACGGCCGATCAACTTGCGGGTGGTCAGTCAGAACATGCAGGAAGGCGAGCTCCCGCTGGGCAAGCAGCTCGCAAATGAACTGAAGCGCCATCACAACCACAACAACAACAACAACAGCAACAGTAACAACAGTAACAACAGTAACAACAGCAGCACAGACGAGACCAAAACACCAGCAGCAGGTTTGTGGGATTAGGTTTCTTTCACGGGTTCCAACTATTTTCTGGGTTTCTACTAGACTCTACGACGTTTTCCCGCCAAACATGACGCTAATTTGTTGCACGGCACAACGGCGTGAAAAGTAGACGCAACGCCGCGAAGAGACGCAAATTTGTACCCTGGTGTGAAGACGTGAAGTTAGCAGGGTTATTACGCAATTATTCAAGTACTGGCTTGTTCTCTGGTGAGGACGAGATAATGATGTCGTCGTCACCGGAGAGCAGCGATGAATAAACGTAATAATAAGCCGTTCCCGACTTTTATACGTACGGAGATAAAGGAAAACCATAAATCAGTTTCGTGTTTGGTAGAAACTGACTTTGGCGCTGCCGTAAACTTGTTTGCTGATGACGCTCTCCTTTATCTTCATCTTCAGAAAACGGGACGTCGCAGCGAGGGTCCAACAACACAGAGAAGAAGACCATTAAATCAGAGCCGGACGACTCCACATAGTGCCTCCTGCCCCCCCCCCGACCCCCCGACCCCCCCTCAGTTCAGTCTACTTACACTTGAGCGTATGCAGTTACTACCCACCAACAGAAACTAAGCAAGCACAGCCACAGCCGAGCCTTAACAACCAACGTTGCCTCATGAATAATCTTTATTTTTCTTTGATTCCGTCTTTTCTTTGGTTTGGTTTACTTGACAAAGCACCTCGGGGGGGGGGGGTCCAGAGCTCTACGAACTTTGTTGATTGTTTTGTAGACGTTAGATTTGATCTATCGGAGTTGTGTTTGGCCGATGATGTGACTCCTTACCTCGGCCCGGTCGGTCGGTGCTTCTGTCGGGTTCTTTGAGCGGCCGGGTCGCGGGGTTCGTGGTCGGGGGGCTGGATCGTGACTCAGATGTAGAACCGGAGACAGAAGCGGACATGTTGGCGTTTATCCAACCACAGCATGAACCCGGAGCTGCAGACTGGTCCAGTTTTCATGCAGGCGTCTCTTTAGGTGGGATGCAGTTTGGGTCCGGAATGAAATATTATATTATTATGAAATATTGATATCAAGATATGAGGAACCAAAAATGTAGCAAGTTACATTTATTTATTTTGGCCTGCATGACTACATGGTTCCTGGTTCCTGGTTCCTGGTTCCGGGTTTCGGTTCCTGGTTCCTGGCTCAGAGAACTCTTTAATGACCTCAGAAGGTACCGCCCTACAAACTGTCTCCCTTTGTGTTCTGATGAGGCCCGCTAAGCCCAAATGTTAGCATGCATGTTGTTCCAACAAGGCCAGAATAAATCCATCTAACTGACTTTAGTCTAGTTAGACATTAAAGCACTAGAATTTTGTTTATGATCCATTTTCGGTTCCTCATATTTGGATCATATATTTCGGGTCGAAGCAGAAGCTCATAGTCGCGCGTTTTCTCCGCGCTGGTGAATATTTGACAGGCTGCTCATGAAATTAAAGTATTAACCCTTAATTTTGGATTCAGTCACTTTGTTTTCTGTTAAATCCTTAAAGTTTTTATATTTTATTTTACTTAGTTTGATTAATTTAATCAGAAAACGTTTTTAAAAAATCAGTGAAACCAGAAAGACTGGCCACAAATGTTAGTTTACTAGTAAAAACTACCAAACTGCAGTAATGGCCCAACCAGTCACATCATCACTTCAGTAGAACATCTCCAGAAGCAGGAAGTTGACTCACCAGTAGCACACTATGCCAAAATCAAAGGAAATTCCAGACGGTGATTAAGATCCATCAGTCTGTGGAGGGTTCCAAAGCTGGTTCTGGTTCTCCACAGACCCACAGTGAGACACATCATCTACACATGGAGAAGACCCTGGAACAATAGAGAACCTTCACAGAAGTCCTCCAAGAACATGGAGAAGGTCCATTCAGGAAGTTACAGAAGATCCAGAGAGAAGATCCTCTCCAACCATAATAAAGGTATTCCAAAGACACTTCAAGAGTGGTGAGGAGAACCACTGCTGACGCAGAAGAACATGAAGGCTGGTCTGAATTTACCCACAACACACCTTGATGACCCTCAGAGCTTCTGGGAGAATCTTCTCTGGACTGATGAGAGGAAAGTTGTTCTGTTTGAAGACGGGGGTCCAGTTCCATCTGGTGGAAACCAAACACAGCATTCCACCAGAAGAACATCAGACCTACGGTCCAACATGGAGGTGGACGTGGAATGTTGAGGAGATGATCTGCTGCTTCAGGACCAGAACACTCGTCATCATGGAGGAAACATGAATTCAGCTCTCTAGAAGAAAGTTCTGATGCAGAGCGTCAGGTGATCAGTAGGTCCACCTCTGAATTACTCCTAGTCCAAGTCTGGACCTGAACCCAATTGAGATAAGATCAGTTCCTGCTCAGACTAAAGTCGCCCTGAGAAGAAGAAGATCTCCAGTTAGTGGAAGTGGAACAACTAGATGTTGAATTCGGGGGTCCAATACTTTCTCACGCTTCTGTTCAGTTTTGTGTTTCTTCTCCGACTTAAATCAAAGGTGTAAGAATTCTGTGGCGAGTTGGTCCGGCCTCGGTTTTCAGGTCAGGTTCTTCTTTGGGAGAGGTGTGGGTTCAGTTCCTCCGATCTCCGTTACCGTGAAGAGACTGAGGAAGAGGAGCTGCTGTGGACGAGCGGCAGGAGACCCTCATTTGTCCCGGCGGGCCGGCCGGCATTCCGGTGGCCGAGCTAATTGGATCATTTCACGTTGTGATTAATCCAAACATGCCGTTGAGGAGAAACAGGGACGTTTTCAGGCGTAAAGGCTGTTTGTGTTTCAGACGCGACCCGAGGGGCTCAGAGCGGGTCGCCAGAACCTCCTCCACCTGTAAAAGAACCTATCGGATGTTAAAGCCGGCGGGTAAATGTGTGTGCGTGTGTTGTTTTCTTTTTTAACGACAGCAGCTTCTTGCTCGCGGCGGCGGAGTCTGTAAATAGTGACATAAGAAGAAAGGGCGTCGGCCTAATCTCCCCAGCCGGTTCTGCTTCTGTCCGTGTAAACTTTGCTGTAGATTCTCGGTGTCCATACAGTGTTTATGTACGTAGAGCAAAAAGAAGAAAAAAGTAAAAACCCAACTGAACTCTGCGTTGATGATGATGATGACGATGATGATGTTGACTAGCCTTAGCGCTCCTAACAGTGTTTAATTCACCCGCGGGTGCTTATTTCACAGTCTGTGCTGTTTTGAGGTAAATCCATAACAAGTGTTGTGTTTTTTCATGTGTGTAAATACGTCTGTTTGGTCCGGACAATTTGGTCCGCCCCCCCGCTCCTCTGCGGGTAGTTTTAGCCCCTCCCCCCCTCGGCGTAATGACGGACCAATGCAATATTTCTGTGAGTGGCGTCCTTCATTCTGTAACCGTGTCTGTCGCTCGCCGGCGTGCGCCCACTTTTAGCGCGCTGGAAACTGTATTTAAAGACAACAATCATCGGGTTGTTTCCGATCTGTGTGCTAAAAAGACAACCTACTGGTGCATTCTGGGTAATAAAATGGTTTAGCCCCCAGCCTGTGAGTGGCGGCGCGGTCGGCGTTCTCTCCGCATGTGTGACCCGCCGTCTCGCTGATCACTGTTTCTCCTCGCTGTTTGTTGTAAAGTGATAGATTTAGGCTTCACACTTGTTTTTTTTAAACACTAATATATTTTATTTGTTATACAGCACATAAACATTAAACTTTATTTTTTTGAACTCTATGGTGAGGTGCGTTCTGTCATCAATGTCCTCTTGTGTTTGTCTGTAGGTGACATCATGAGCCTCGTCATGGCGTCACGCCGAGGAACCTTTAAAAAGAGCATTTATTTTTATTTTTTCTAACATTTGAAATACAATAAAATAATTACCCTGCAGAAATTCAAGCTTCTGCTTTTGAAACATCCTTTGAGGGGGCATGTTGGGTGTGAGGACCCTTCGACGTGACGACCTTGAACCGAATAAATCGAGTTATAGTTTAAAAAGGTATAAAAATCAGGTTAGGAAAAAGAAAAGAGAAGATGAGATTAAAACAAAGTCACCATAACGACTGTATAAACAATAATTGGTACGGAGGCTCTGATTTGTCAATGTGGCTATTATTTATTTGAGGGGGGAGGGTGTAAAAGTTGTGCTTGTTCCAGATCACACCACAGCTCACCCCTCCCTCTCTAAGAATCTACGAGGGCCTTTGAGGTTCAAAATGATGTCATCGTCTAGGGTCGCATCCAGAATCCTGTCATGTGAGGAAGGTCCCTCGTATGAATACACTTAAATTAACGTAGATGTTTGGTCAGTACCGACAAAAGTGGTTTGAGGAACAACAACCGTATCAAACGAGAGGATTAGGTTTATCTTAAGCTCGCCAAAACAGACGTAAAAAGTAAGAAAATACTCGAAATGCATCGGGAGTGTGAAATGTTAAATAAGGGTGTTAGCCTCGGAGCTAAAGGCTCATTAGCATGTTTTCAGTCATTCTCAACAGATTTACTCACCTGTAAAAACATGTTAGTGTAATGACATGAATGTTTTTGGTTGAGTATATATTGGACTCTCAATCTTCTTGGTGGGAGAGAAAAACAACATAAGGAGGGAGGGAAGGTTCACAGGGACAGCCGGAGAAGAGGAGAGGCAGGAGTGTATGGGTTTGGAGAGAGTATGGGTGGAGTATTTCACTAGGTTGATCAACACCACCTTGGAGAATGAGAAGCTGCCTGAAGAATGTAGGAAAAGTGTCCTGGTGCTGATCGTCAAGACGGCTGATGTTCAGAGCTGCAGCAGCTCCAGAGGTCTGAAGCTGATGAGCCACACGATGAAGATCTGGGAGAGTCGTGGAAGCTAGGTTAAGAAAAGAGGAAACGGTTTGTGAGCAGCAGGATGGTTTCACGCCAAGAAAGAGCTCTCAAGATGAGATGTTTGCTGTGAGAGTGAGAGTACAGAGAAGGTCAGAAGGAGCATATGGAGAAGGTCAGAGAAGGTCAGAAGGAGCTGATGGAGAAGGACAGAGAAGGTCAGAAGGAGCTGAAGGAGAAGGTCAGAGAAGGTCAGAAGGAGCTGATGGAGAAGGACAGAGAAGGTCAGAAGGACCTGATGGAGAAGAAGAGAGAAGGTCAGAAGGAGCTGATGGACAAGGACAGAGAAGGTCAGAAGGAGCTGATGGACAAGGACAGAGAAGGTCAGAAGAAGCTGATGGAGAAGAAGAGAGAAGGAGCTGATGGAGAAGGTCAGAGAAGGTCAGAAGGAGCTGATGGAGAAGAACAGAGAAGATCAGAAGGAGCTGATGGAGAAGAAGAGAGAAGGTCAGAAGGAGCTCCATTGTGTATCTATGGATTTAGAGGAGGTGTAGGACAGAGGGGTGAAGGAGGAATTGTGGGATTGCATGAGGAGGTCTGGAGGGACAGGAAGTATGTTAGAGTAATCCAGGATACGTATGAGAGCAGCATGACATCGGTGAGGTGAGCAGTAGGAGTGAAGGAGGGGTTCAAGGTGGAGGTGGGGCTGCACCAAGGATGGGCTCTGAGCCCCTTCTTGTTTGCTGTGTTGATGGACAGACTGACAGAGGAGGTCAGGCAGGAGTCTCCATGGACTATGATGTTGGAGGAGGACATTGTGATTGTAGTGAGCAGGTGGAGGACAACCTGGAGAGGTGGAGGTATGAGCTGGACAGAAGAGGAATGAAGGTCAGTGGCAGCGAGACAGAATACATGTGTATAAAAGAGAGGGAGGCAGGAGGAGGTGAGGATGGAGGAGTAGAGGTGGAGGAGGTGAATAGAGGAGTTTAAGGACTCAACTATTCAGAGCAACAGGGAGTGTGGAGAAGAGTTGAAGATGAGATAAGATAAGAAGCCAGGGCAAGTGGGGTGGAGTGGGTGGAGAAGAGTGTGAGGAATTTTCCGTGACAGAAGAGGAGCAGCAGGAGTGAAAGGAAAGGTTTCCAGGATGGAGGTGAGAGCAGTTCTGCTGGATGGTTTAGAGACGGTGGTTCTGACCAGGAGACAGGAGGCAGAGCTGAAGATGTTCAGATGTTCTCTGGGAGTGAGGAGGAAGGACAGGATTAGAAAGGAGACATCAGAGGGACAGTCCAGGTTAGAGGTCCTGGAGACAAAATCAGAGAGGACAGATTGAGATGGTTCTGACCCGTGAAGAGGAGGGATAGTGGATCTACTGGTAGAAGGATGCTGGAGATGGAGCTGCAGGCAGGAGAAAAAGAGGAGGAGCAAAACGGAGGTTTCTGGATGTGGTGAGAGAGGACATGCAGTTGGTGAAGAAGTCTCCATTTTTGATTTGATTTGAACACGAAGACAAAGCAGACGGACAAAAACAAATTTTTCCTCCCAGATTTATATTTCCTGCAGTTTCCGAAAATACTGAAAAGTAACAACCAACCAACTACAGTTCTGGCGTGTTTGGGGTCAGCGTAGCCTCCATAGCACCACTGCCTCCATTTTTGACAATTGTAGTTTACTACGTCGCCTTCTGCTCTTTATTGCCATTTTTTGTTGTTTTCACTCTTTACTGCCATCTTGTGGCTGTACTGATGTAAATAAACGCATGTGGGCATTGACATCTATATTCATACTTAGATGGAGTAGTCACTCATCTGTGATTCTGCTCTTCATGGACCGGTTCTCGGGGTGAGGGGATGGTTCGGGGAGTCTTGAATCGCGTCTCTGCTGTTTGCAGATGATGTGGTCCTTTAAGCTCCTTAACCTCAATGGGCACCGGAGCGTTTTGGTTCTCTGCTGGAGAACGGTGGACCCGTCCCTGAACCACTGTTCAGATTTGGTTGGGTCGCTGCCACTAGCGAAGGAGTTCTAGTATCTCTGGGTTTTGTTCATGAGTGATGGGGAAATGAACCGTGAGATGGACCAATGGTTCGAGGGCTTTCCACCAGTTGATGTACGCTCCAACCTTCTCATACGGTTACGAGATCCGTGTTCTGACCGGAGGAATGAGTTCCTACATTCAACCGACCCACATGAGCGTCATTCAGAGGGTGGCTGGGCTCAGACTTCGAGCTAGGCCAGGCATCCGGTGGAATCAAAAGGAGCCAGTTGATTAGAGTGGGTTTGGGCGTGTGATCAGGAATCCTCCCTGTGGAGGTTTTCCTGGTATATCTTTCTGGGAGGAGGGAGTATAGCAGTATATGGATTATATGTCCCATCGAGTCCGGGAACGCCTCGGGGCCCCCAGGATGAGCCGGAGAGCGTGGCTTGTCAGAGAGTCGATTGGAATACCCTGCTTGTCTCGCTGCAGCAATCCAACCCTGTTAAAGAACAAACTGGACGGATGGAAGGATAAACGAGCGTTTCCGCTTAGAATGCAGTGAAAATTGTCTTTTTGGGTCCTTAAGGCGTCCATGCCGTAAATGGTTCATTCAATTGGCTTTTTCCCCCCAGTTGTTAGGCACATTTGAATATGGACACCAGGGACTGAGGTTATATTCTATCCACAGCAGCATAAATGGAGTTCTGCTCCATCGCGGGACAATCTGTGTCCCTGGGAACAAATGTCCCAGTTTGTTATCTTACCGTCTTCTCTTTTGGTCAGATTAGCATTCTCTGAAATGTGTGGTGTCAACCCTCAGTCTGAACTACAAAGCCTCTCTGGCGGCTGTGACTGACTGTAAAACCACTAAATCAATTCTGTCCCCCTCGGAGGGATTGGTCCACTTTGTCCCGCTGCCTGTCTCCGGGTGATTTACAGGGAGCCGGACCCCCGGTTCCTTTCAGTCAGCACATGTCCCGGTCATTGTCTCGGAGTTGTTCTCCGTTTTTTTATTCACAGCCTCAAACTTAATTTCCAGGAAAAGATGGGGCCCTGCTCGCCGCTCCCAGGGATCTGTTCTCCCCGCGGGGCGGACCCGTCACGGCGAGCGGCGGTCCCCGGCGGCAAGAATCAAAAGTGTGCGCTGGCTTAGCGCAGCTTTTGTTGCCCTCATTAGCATAGTAATGATTCACGCGGATTAGCTGCCGGATTGTTTGGGATGCAAATGTTTACACGGGGCGGCGCTTTCTGAGCGCCGGTGATTCACGATTCCTGTTTGTGTCCCACGTTGCGCCTTTGCGTACGATTTGTAAACGCCGCCGGGACATAAATCTGATTTCACAGTGAGCGACTCCAAAGACCAAAACTAACAAAAACTGTGTTTACGCTCCAACTCGTTCCTTCAGTCCCGTTTATGAAGTTGTGCGTACGACTGATTATGTTTCATGAATCTCAGGCCCTGTGTGCTACTAGCAGCCATAACATTACAACCACTGACAGGCGACGTTAGATTACCTCGCTAATGCATTAGACAGCAAATGTTGTTCCTCTGCGTCCTTCGATACAAATTGTCTAGCTAGCATTCATTCTTTGAAATTAAAAAAAGGACTTAAATATTTATTTGTTTTTTTGTGTGTGTGTGTGTGTGTGTGTGTGTGTGTGTGTGTGTAAACACATGCACAAACTTCTCGTTTCACTCTTGATTAACCTGCTTGTTGGTGACATCCACATCACCCCAATGACTTTACATTTCCTCCTGAAAATCTCATTAGTGCTTCACCACTGAGGATTCCACCGCCATCACACACGTATACACACACACACACACACACACACACACACGGTGCATCACTCAACAGCAGAAAAGAGGCAATCTGTATTCCTTCTCCCCCACAGAGCTGCGACATTTCGCCTGAGACCACGTCCCGTATCTCATTTTCCTCCCTCCCTAATCGGATTAACCTCCGCCGTCCCTCAGCGGGGCCAGTTTCTCTATCAATGGAGGACAGCTTGGCTCCTGCAAGCAGGACGCCACACGGAGTTCCTCCTGAGATCCGTCCCCTTACGGCGAGATGACTCTGTCGTCATGGTGCCGCTCTTCGGCCGCGTGAAGAAAAGCGGAGGAGGAATCCAGATTGGATTCATTCTCCTGGAGGGAAGGGGTCTGCTGATGTTCAAGATAAAGGAGGGTCCCTCTATTTTTAATGTTGTTCCCCGCTTAATCCATGAAGTGTCTTTAATGGAGGCTGGAATCAAAAAAGACCTTAAAAGGCCGGTCATCAAACTCTTCTTCACTCGGCAATAACATGAAGGCATTTTGGTTCCAATCGGTGGCTTTTTTACCCACTTGTATCGGGTGAAGCCCCTCCCCCTTCTGCAGCTGACTGAATACTTTAAGAAAAATTACAAGAATTTCCCCCTGGGATTAATAAAGTCTCAACTTATCTGGTCTTAAAACCACCAGCTGTGAAGGTCCGACTGACGAGGTGAAGTCAGGGTAACGTTGATTATCTGGTTTCCATGACAACTGTTGGTACAACAGACAGGAAGTGAACATTCAGTCCAGTTGTTGGATCAGGACAAGTGGACCAGCGAAAGGATTTGATAGACTTTAAGCAGGATCAGTTATTGTGATGGTTAGACCGGTTGATCGGAACATCTCCCGTACTGCAGCGGTTAGAACCTACCACAGCGGTCTAACGAAGGACAACCAGTGAACCGGGGACGGGGCGATGGGCGCCAAGCATCGTTGATGGTTAGAAAGGGTCAGCCGCGATAGTTTGGAACACTCTGTGACATCAAAGCTGATAGTAAAAGTTTTCCTGCATCTCACCTTCCTCTCAGGTCTTCCTCCGCGAGTCTCTGGAGCATCGCCTGGAGAAGCAGAGGGAGATGGAGGTGCTGAAGGCAGCTATGATCATTCAGGCCCACGTCATGGGCTACATGGCCAGGTACACCCACCCCCCCACCCTCACTGTATCATCACCATCATCCTTCAACCTTCATCCGAAAACAAAAGTCCAGTTTTTTCGACTGACCCGTGTCGTCCTCCACACAGGAAGCAGTACAGGAAGCTGCTGCAGTGCATTGTGGTCATTCAGAAGAACTACCGGGCCTTCTACGTGAGGAGGAAGTTCCTGCTCCTCCGCCGGGCAGCGCTCACCTTCCAGAAACGCTTGAGAGGCCAGCTGGCCCGCCGGGCCTACAGCCAGCTGCTGGAGGAGAGGAGGAGGAGGGTGGAGGAGGAGGAACGCCTCAGGAAGGCGGAGGAGGAGGAGGCGGCGGAGAAGGAGAGGTGGGATTTTCGTCCAAACTCGACCAACTACTGAAATGGTTCCGTGATGACAGTCTATGGGGGGGGGGTTTGTCTCGGATGAGGTTTTATGGGGGCGAAATCATAGAATTTAGAGATCAATGTGTAAAAATGAAAACCAATCAGACGGAATAATAGTGAATGTAAATGATAAAAGTTATCTGTGTGCGGTTATATAAACGTCAGATGTTACTATAACGACCGCTGCACCGGGAGGGTTTTCTGGGAAACGTTATGACTGGCATTTTGTTTCTGGTGACTCTTATCTGTTCTGTGTCTGCAGGGAGCGACGGAGGCTGGAGGAGGAGAGACTCGCCAGAGAAGTACGATAAATCACATTAATATCCGTTTTGTTTTGTTTTTTTACTTCCTGCGTTAAAAGTGACTGACTTATTCCTCAAACCTCGAATTAACTTTTTTTTCTTTCAACCCAGACTGCTTATGTTTTAGTTATCCTCAAAGATCTCAACAATTTGGCCTAAATACATTATTTTTGTTTCTGTGAGACAGTTTTAACCGCTATAGAAGTTTATTTATTGTTCCAGCAGACAGGAGGGTTGAAACACTGCTGTGAAAAAATATTGGATCCCCTCTTCATTTCTTCTATTTCTGCCCTGATCTCAGATCATCAAACTGTTTTTATCAAAAAGCCAAACTTCCTGCTTGTGAAGATGGTCTTTTGAAGTGATGTCATTGAACGGTGCTGGTTCTGATTGGTTCTGGGCGGGTCTAGTCCAGCTTGAATCTGATATTTATTCATATTTTGTCTGCTTTCCATCTTCAGGCTGAGGAGGAGAGAAGACTGGAGGAGCTTCAGCGCGCCGAGGAGCTGGCCTCTCTGGCTCTGCCTCCACCTCCACCTCCAGCAGCAGACGCCGGGGAGGAGCTGGAGTCGGTTCTGGAGGAGGACGTCCGTCCACACGAGGCGACTCAGGTGGAGGAGATCCTGCGACTGGAGCGGGAGATCCAGGCGCTGCAGCGGCAGAAGGAGCGGCAGGAGCTCTCTCTGACGGAGGCCTCCCTCAACCGCCTGCAGCTCCTCCGCGACCAGGAACTCAGGCGTCTGGAGGACGAGGCCTGCAAGGCGGCGCAGCAGTTCCTGGACTCGCTGAACTTCGACGAGATCGACGAGTGTGTGAGGAACATCGAGAGCTCGCTGGGAGTCGGAGAAGAAAGTGAGGGGGAGAAAGAGGACGACAGGAGAGGCAGTGACGAGGAAGAGGTAGATGAAGGGTTTGGGGCTGACGATGAAGCCTTTAAAGATTCGCCCAACCCGAGCGAGCACGGCCACTCGGACGGTCAGCGAACAAGCGGGATCCGGACCAGTGACGATTCCTCTGAGGAGGATCCATACGCCAACGATGCCGTGATTCCTCCACTTCCTCCAACCACTGTGCTCCATCAGCCATTACCGCTGGTGCCCCCCGTCTGCCACAGCACCTCCTCCAGCGGGGACTCGGCCTACTGCCACCCCCAGGCGTCTTCTGAGGCCCAGTCCGACGACCTGGTAGAACTCATACCGCCAGACGAGGATTCAGACTACGACCAGGACGACTACGATGAGGGCGCCATCGTGTCCAGCGGCAGCGTGGCCTTCTCCAACCCTCGCAGCGGCCAGTGGTCACCGGACTACCGCGGCTCCGTCGGCACCTACAACAGCTCAGGGGCCTATCGCTTCAGCTCGGAGGGGGCTCAGTCGTCGGTGAGTTGGGTTTCTAACTCTTGGATGGTGCCGCCGTCCACCGCTAACAGTGAAAAGACCTCCTGAGTCTCTAAAGTCTCGTTCCTGTCATTCCAGTTTGAAGACAGCGAGGACGACTTCGACCGGTTCGACACGGATGACGAACTGTCGTACCGGCGGGACTCGGTCTACAGCTGCGTCACGCTTCCGTACTTCCACAGTTTCCTCTATATCAAAGGTATTTTCTTCAGAGGAGTACTCACACCTCTTAAAGGAGTTACAGAAATGACCTCCAACTTCTCTAGATAAAGTTGGAGAAACATGTAGATGGATGGATGGATGGTTGGTTGATTTGTGGATTGGATAGATGGATGGGTGGTTTATTTGATGGTGGTTAATGGGTTAGTTGGATGGGTGGTGGATTGGATGGATGGATGGATGGGTGATGGATTTGATGGTGGTTGGTAGTTTTGTTGGTTGGATGGATGGATGGTTAGTGGGTTAGTTGGATGGGTGGTGGATTGGATGGACGGATGGGTGGTTGGTTTGTTGGATGGATGGATTGTTGATAAGTTGGTTGGATGCACGAATTGTTGGTTGGATGCTGAATTGTCAACAGGGACACATTTGCTGTAAAACTGTTTAAAGCGGCGGATTCAGGACGTAAAAATGGTTCCTGGAGAGATTGTGAGGGGGCGGGGCAAAAGCCAGACAAGCTAAGCAGACAAACATGCGTTCTACTGAGTGTCATTCTTGTCTAGCTCAGAAACCTTCATCACTTCTGCTTAAATGTTTACTCGTCCTGGCTTTGTCTACATTTATGGATTTCTTCTTTGATTATTTAGTTTTGCTTAAATCACACATTGTGTCGGACATTTTTAAAAGCATCATCATAAAAACTTCTCCCGCTCCGGTCCAGGAGGTCTGATAAACACGTGGAAGCGACGCTGGTGCGTCCTCAAGGACGAGACCTTCCTCTGGTTTCGGGCCAAGCAGGAGGCTCTGAAACAGGGTTGGCTGCACAAGAAGGGAGGGGGCTCGTCCACCTTGTCCCGCCGCAACTGGAAGCGCCGCTGGTTCGTGCTGCGGCAGAGCAAACTCATGTACTTTGAGAACGACGGAGAGGAGAAGATGAAGGGTGTTCTGGACATGCATAGTACCAAGTAAGGAAACTCATCCGTAAATCTTCACTACGTCAAAAATTACAATGAAGTCCGGTTTAGTTCCCTCAAATATCCAGTTTAGGAAGTTTTTGTAATATAATTTATTTGTATGATACAACAAAGTTTTGGGGCCACACTTTTTTCAAGGTGGCCCTAATGCTAAGCTTCAAAAAAATAGTTAGATTAATCACCCTAACTTCTGTAAGAGTGATCTCAGTAACCAGGCTGCAGTTCTTCCAGCGGCCACTAGATGGCTTCTTCATGAAACGGCCTAGAAGTAAAAGGAAGACTTCTCTTCTCGAAATTTAAAGCCAGACGGTCTCATTACATCATTTTATATATTAACGGTGAGCGAGGTGGTATCGGTCCACTGAAGACAATATATATATATATTTGTTTTGTGATCTACAGAGAAATCATCGACAACACCGGTAAGGAGAACGGAATCGACATCGTGATGCCCGACAGGACGTTCCACCTGATCGCCGAGTCTGCCGAAGACGCCAGGTAAGTCTCCCTCTCCTCTAGGCTGGAGAGGTACCTTTATGATATTAAGGGAGTTTTATTTATCTATTTCAAATATAAGCATTCAATAAGAATTGCAATTAAAGGTAGTTTCCGTAGTTTGGAGCTTCATCCATTGTTTAACTGTTGTGACCATGATGGTGCTGATGATGATGTGGTTACAGCCAGTGGTTCAGTGTGCTGAGTCAGGTCCACGGCTCCACGGAGCAGGAGATCAGAGAGATGCACGATGAGCAGGCCAACCCCCAGAACGCTGTGGTGAGTACTGATCGGATTCCCAGAACCCCTCATAGAACCCAACACATGGATTTCAGTCACCTCCTGAAGTGATGACGTCATTGAACAGTGATCATAATAGATGCTCAACCAATAATTCATAGATTAGGAAGCGCCCCATCCACTGATGTTAACCCCGTTCTCTTCTCGTCTCCTCAGGGAACGCTGGATGTGGGAATGATCGATTCCGTTTGTGCCTCCGATAATCCCGAGAGGTGAGAACCAGCGCCGAACATCCTGAATATGAACCTAGCATGCTGTAACTTCCTGTTATTGGTCAGAACCGTCCAGAAAAGTTATTTTACACCAAAAACAAACAACAGTTCCGTTTTAGACCACCCATCTTATCGGACCTTAGTGGACCTGTTTGATCCAGACCTTTGTCTGGGTGGGGGAGGTCTTACTTGCAATTTTGGACTGGATCAAATGAAGATGTGATCTCGCTCCACTGTGGCGGGTGTTATTACTATAGATTATAGACGGACAGAAGTGTTTGATCCTTCTCTGTGTTGTTATACATAATAAATGAACTGCTTCTCTGGACCCGCCGCAGGCCCAACTCCTTTGTCATGATCACGGCCAACCGCGTGCTGCACTGCAACGCCGACACGCCCGAGGAGATGCACCACTGGATCACTCTGCTGCAGCGCTCCAAAGGAGACACGCGCATCGACGGGCAGGAATTCATCATCCGAGGTAAAAGAAAAACACAAACGCTCATCGGCCTCTTCCTCCTAATGCGTTTTTGAGGGCTGGAGCCTAACCCAGAGTGCATTTAGACGGAAGAGCTCAGATTTACGACACTAGAGAGGTGGCAGAGGGGGAGGAGCTTGTGCAGCTGCGGATTCTGAATTAGTTTCCAGGTTTTTATCATCGATGATCCAGTAAGAAGAAGAGTGACGCCTGATGATGATGATGATGGTTTGTCCTCCAGGCTGGTTGCACAAAGAGATGAAGAACAGCAGCAAAGCCTCGCTGAAGCTGAAGAAGCGCTGGTTCCTGCTTACCCACAATTCCCTGGACTACTACAAGAGCTCGGAGCGTAACGCTCTGAAGCTGGGGACGCTGGTGCTGAACAGCCTCTGCTCGGTGGTCCAGCCCGATGAGAAGATCTTCAAAGAGACCGGTGAGATAAGAGGAACGTTTTTTATTTAGATCTTATTCTGATGTATGATTTTATCATTGGAGCTTCCTCCTCACATCCTTCCTCTCTCAGGCTACTGGAACATCATCGTGTACGGCCGTAAACACGCCTACCGTCTCTACTGCAAGCTGCTGAACGAGGCCACGCGCTGGGCCAGCGCCGTCCAGAACGTCATCGACACCAAAGCCCCCATCGACACGCCCACCCAGCAGCTCATCCAGGACATCAAGGTAGGAAGACGAGTCAGGGATGAAGAAATGGATGGAGCCTGGAGAAGCTTCTTCAGGGGGACCAAACCTTCAAGGAATGTTTCAACCTGAACTGCGTTTGACGGCGGGCGGCGACTTATAATCACCTCCCCTCTCCTCCAGGCTCCGCCCACGAAATATATCCACAGATGCTCAAACAATTTAAAGTTATACATGTATAATCGCTGCTCCAAAGCAAAGATTACACAGCATCATAATCAGTAGAACTGAGGCCCGGTTCTGCCGTTCCCTGCAGGAGAACTGTCTGAACTCCGAGGTTGTGGAGCAGATCTACAAGAGGAACCCCATCCTGCGCTACAGCCACCACCCGCTGCACTCGCCGCTGCTGCCGCTGCCCTACGGAGACATCCACCTCACGGGTGAGTCGCGCTGAGCAGCAAAACATGTCTTACTATATATTTTACTTACTATACGGAGCTGCTTCAGAGTCCGATTGAGCGTCATCCTCTCAGACGGCGCCGAAAAAGGAGCAATCAGGAGGTTTGGGGTCCAAGTGAAATTGAGAATGAGGCGCCGCCCGCACTGCAGGAAAAATGTGGTCTACGTCTGATTTAGACCCACATATGGAAGTGGTCCAAATGGAAAAAGAAAAAGATCAGATTCCATTTGGTTGGTTCTGTTCACACTACCAAGCGCAAAAAACCCGACAATGTGACCCCAGTCAGAACCGTCGGATCGGAATTCGTGCGACTTCGATGTCAGTTTTCGGCACAAAGCTGCGCCGGCTGGAGACGCTTTTCACGTGAAAACTTCACAGTAAACATCAAAATAAACAAAACTGTAAACAAACGCGTTCAAACTCACTTTAGTGGCTTCCATCTAGCGCCCGTATTGACAGCGTGACGCGTTTGCTGTCTTTGTTAAGGGCCAGGGTCCAGTTTGGTGCCGTGAACTGTTCGTGCTGGAGTCCGATACAGGACACATTTTCAAACTAAATGTAAACAGCTACACAAAAAAGAATCTTTTTAAATGGAACAGTAACAGCGGCGGTGTGAACGCAGACTTACAGAGTTTGGAAAAGTTCCCTCCAGTGTTTTCACTTAATGTGAATAAAGGAAACCTCGTCTACAATCAACAGATATTCTGCATTTTCTGCAGCTAGGAGGGCTGAGCTAAAGTACAGCGATTGCACTTTGACTGGACTCGTGGCCCGTGAAGATCACCCCTGAATCCTCGGGTCACGTTACAACGTAGAAACACAGACCGTCCATCACGTCAGTAACGCTCTCCCCTCCCATTCAGTTCCCAGAATCCAAAGCTACACAACGCTGCAGGACGAAGCCCTCAAGGTGTTCAGCTCTCTTCAGCACCTGGAGGGCGTGGCCGATCCGGTGCCGGTCATTCAGGGTATTCTGCAGACGGGCCTGGAGCTCAGATCCCTGAGGGATGAGCTCTTCTGTCAGCTGGTCAAGCAGACGACGCGACCGCCGCAGCCCGGCGGCCCCGGGAACCTGTGCAGCTGGAAGATCCTTTCCTGCATGTCCTGCACCTTCATCCCGACCAGGAGCGTCCTCCGGTACCTCAAGTTCCACCTCAAGAGGTACTGATGGGTCTACAGATGGACCAAAGGTTTTATTTTTAGAAAACATTCAGATTCTTAAAGATGCACCCTGACCGACCCAAAATCTGTCCCCAGGACCCGAGAGCACTTCCCCACCTCAGAGATGGATCGTTACGCCGCCTTCACCCTCGACTCCTTGAAGAAGACTCGGGCCAGAGAGAATGTCCCGTCCCAGGAGGAGATCCGCTCCATTGTGGCCCGGCAGGACATGAGCACCACGGTTCACTGTCACGGAGGAGGATCCTGCAAGATCACCATCAACTCGCACACGACGGCTGGAGAGGTGGGTGGCAGACGGGCCGGGCTTGAATTTCTACCCTGTTTTCCGCATTTAGTTCCAATTGTGTTTCCTAGTTTAGTTCAGACTCTCAGGATAGATTTGGTTCTCACATAATTCTTTGGGGGCAATTATTGCATTAAATTCTTTGTATATACTCAAGTACAAGCATTTCATACTTTAAGGACCTTTTTCTAATGTCTCTAAAGTAGAAAGAAACGTGGACAATAAGTCTGTATTATAGTATAAGATACTACAACTGAGTTTTGTTGAAGGTGAAAAACAAAGTAAAGTCATGAACAAACATAACCGCCTTTTATTGGACAAAAATATATTTTTCATGAGTTGAACCGCAGTGGAACTATTCCAACACGGAAAAAACACTGGAGGTAAAGACTTGGCTAAACTAGCATTGGTAGTAGCAGCAAAGGACTTGGTTAAATTGATGCTTAACGACACGCTGAGATCCTGTCAACCATGTCAGAGTTAGTGGACGAGCTTGGTTCCCAGGACCCTCTGGGATTGTGATCGACTTTCTACTATACGGACACGGCTCTCACTTTGGGACCCTGAAGAACGATGAACTCGAACGTTTCTAAAGCCGGTATTCAGATGTTGGTTCCTTGTTCCTCGTGTCTCAGGTGGTGGAGAAGCTGATCCGAGGACTGGCGATGGAGGACAGCAGGAACATGTTTGCTCTGTTTGAACACAACGACTTCGCGGAGAAAGCCATCGAGAGTCGCACCGTGGTTGCCGACGTCATCGCCAAGTTCGAAAGGTACGAGTGACCTTGAGTTTGTGTGTTTAATGCGTTTGTATTTATTGAAGGTGTTCCTAAAGTCACCCTCTGATTCCCAGGCTATCAGCCGGCGCAGAAGAACACAACACCGGCTGGAAGTTCTACTTCAAACTCTACTGCTTCTTGGACACGGACAGCGTTCCCAAAGACAGCGTGGAGTTCGCCTTCATGTTCGAACAGGTCAGACAGAATTTCAAGAAACCGATCACTTAACACATCCACCCAGAACCGACCGAGCTCTGATCAATTTTCATCGGCTGATCCGGGTTCGGCTTGTTCTGTGAGCAGGGTATTCCAATGTCCCTCTTCCCAATAACGATCACAAGGTCGTCCCCCGGCCCAATGAGATGTATAGTCCCTCCAGTGAACTGTGGGTCGCCATCTTTGAGTTGGGCCCCCTCTGCTGTAGGACATTCAGTAACAGCTGACATGAATGTCGGCATAAAAAGCCGTTCTTCAGAGTTTTAAGTGACAAATTGTATCGACGTACGTCGATGTCCAAATGCGTAACTGGAATCCAGCAGGAAAAGTTCTCTCCTTTGTCTAAAACATCATGTAAGGAGTGAGAAGGTGTTGTGGTTGTTTCATATATTCATCACTGAGGAAGGTGCTTCTTCCATTTCCTCTCAGGCCCATGAAGCCGTCATTCGAGGTCAGTATCCCGCTCCTGAGGAGACGCTCCAGTTCCTGGCTGCCCTCAGACTCCAGTACCTCCTGAACGATTACAGCTCCCAGGCCAACCTCCCGGAAATGTCTCAGGTATTCCCCATGGCACGATTGCGGGCCCGGGTGCAGAACTCCGCCAAAAGCTTTGCTCCTGGAACACCCATGGTGGCCGACCGCTCTGGGACGGCGGAGAGAAAGCGCTCGAGCTTCCTGGAGGGAACGCTGAGGCGGAGCTTCCGTAGCGGATCCGTGAGTCGACAGAAGCTGGAGGAGGAGAACAGCCTGGAGGCGTGGATGAGGGAGGAGGTGGCCACGGTGAGAACCAGCGTGATGGACAAGTGGAGGAAGCTTCAGGGGATGAACCAGGAACAGGCCATGATCAAATATATGTCTCTGGTGAAGGAGTGGCAGGGATACGGCTCCACGCTCTTCAACGTCGAGGTGAGGACCCAACAGATGTGATGCCTGATGTTTTCGGCAGAAATGTTCTTGGTTTCTCTGACTTTGTGGCATTTTTTGTCAACATTTCGCTCTACTGCTCTTGTCGTTTAGTCTCGGGATGGAGCGTTCCCCTCCGAGCTGTGGTTGGGCGTGAGCCGCGAGGCCATATCAGTGTACAAACGTGGCGAGCCATGGCCTTTGGAGGTGTTCCCCTATGAGCAGATACTGTCTTTCGGCGCTCCATTGCCAAACACCTACAAGATCGCTGTTGAAGGACGAGAGATAGTGTTCGAGACACAAATGGTTTGTACAACAGTTCACAACTGGTATTTTCAGGAAGGATGTAAGGAAACGGCAACCAGACATCTCCTCTTCTTTTCATCTCCAGGTCATGGACATCGCCAAGTTGATGAAGGCCTACATCAGCATGATCGTCAAGAAGCGCTACAGCAACTCCCAGTCCGTCAGCAGCCATGGCAGCCAGTGTAGCGCCTGGTAGAACTACGCCCTTTAACATTTGGTCTAAAGGCCACCTGCCAGAGCAGCCGGCGCCCCCCATGCGAGGACCCCGTGCTCGTCTCTCTGGAGAGGACAGACTGACCCTGAATGCTGGAGATAAACCATGATGCTCTTAACATGAACTAGCTCAACCTCTCCGACTGGTTTCATTCCAAAACAGAAACATCCACCCCCGATGGATCAGAATCTTTAACCTCAAGCTGGGAGAATCATCTGCTTCAGTCCCATCAGGAGGTTTTAGCCAAACTTTGGTCCGATTTGCGAAACGTTGCAGCGGAATGCATAAAGGATTGGTCGCAACTTTCCGGAGTGACTGGTTTTTTGGTCAGACTTTCTCTGCTGTGATCATATCGGAAATTTTCGTGAGGTCCAAAGCCTTAAAGTGGATAAACCTTCGGAGACAACGTTGCATTTTCTCTGTTCTACGCTCAAAAACTGCTGGCCTTTGTTGCTGAAATGTTTTACGGACAGACAAGTCTTCTTCAGCAAGGATCTGAACACAATAAGTGTGATACGATTAGAACAGATTCAGAGAAACCGAAAATACGAGATTATCCCGATGGACGTCTGGTAGCTAGTTGGTTCCGATCATTATAAACTGCAGGAAACTCTTAACAAACAAATGTGTTGCTTTCTTCAGACGTTATTGGGCAGCGCAAATTTAGAACGCAAGCAAGTTATCGGCTGGAAAGCCTTGATAAAATCAACCTTACTTGCACCATGAGGGGCCCAAGAACCTAGAATCTAAGGTTCAGTGACCAGGATGACAGTTAGACTTATATTAAAACACAAAAATGTGTTTTAATATAAGTCTAACAGCCAAATCCGGCGCAATCCTTGTATCTGGAGGCACTAATTACCATCTGCAGGAACGATAAAGTATTTAATCCAGTTATTTGGTATGACATCATCAAGATCCCCAGCCATTCGTTCATCATTTGTTTGTAGAGTTTTATACAGTGAAGCGGCAGCAACAACCGCCTTGACTCCATCAGGGCTCGAAACATATTTGTCAAACCAAAGACTTCTTCACTTTCAGCCGGCGGATTCGTCCTGTTTTGGAATAAAACCATCCGGGTGTCGCAGGACGAGGCTGTTTGTTAGAGATTTTCACGAGGTGTCGCCACGTCCGAATGTACAGAAAGAAAAAAAAAGAGGCATTAGAAAGTAGCTAAAAGCCTTAAAAAGAATAAAAAACTCTGGGACTTGACCTTCTATACAGACTTTACTGTAAATAATATGCCACTGTGCTCGTCTGGAGGTTGTTCTCGACTGATCTGCTGATGACGCGAAGACTCACACAAGTGCCTGTTCAAAGTGAAGACCGGACCGGTTGGACCCTTGTTCCTGTGTGAACACAATCTGAGAGGTGCTCCCATGTTTTCCCCCTCCGACGCTGTAAAATCTGTCCAGCCACGCAAGTAGTTTCCTTTTAATGAGGTCATCGGTGATGTCATTTCCTGCATCCGTCGTCATGATTGAGTTACCGACTGCTGATTCACATGATTGAGTTCCCCGAAAATTGATAATATGTAAGTATAGACTAACAACTCACCTAAATAGTAGGATTCATAAATAAATATGGCTATTTTAAGCGATAAGCCCGCCGAGTGAAAAAGAAACCATTAGTGATCTTTCTTTTTACAGTGCTGTGAAAAATTATTGGACCCCTCCCTCTCCGATGATTCCTCCTGTTCTCGTTCGTTACTCGGACTTAAACTAAAGCTTGTATTTTATGTTCGGTTGAAGTTTAGTCTGCGAGGAACCAAAACATTGAAGAAACCAGAACCTTTTTTAGTTTTTTAGTTCATTTTGGCCCCACTTTTCAAGCACAGAGCCCCAAAAGTTCCTATTAGCGGCTCCAGGTCATAAGCGTGTTTTGATTTTGATCGCCATTTGGTTTGAGTGACTCGCTCGGCTGGACCGGTTGCAGCGCCACATTCCTACAGCATTTCACTGGAGCTCCGCGGGCGGCAGATCCATCCAAAGACTTGTGTGCAGGTTTCTCCCACAGTGCCTTGTTGTAAATTATGTAAACTTTTTGGTTTTGTTTGACGGGTGGCTCCTTTATCGTTATAATGTGCAATGTTATTTTCTATAATCACGTGGCTGTACATTTTATACTGTAAGACTTTGCCTTTTTTTTTTTCCTGAATGTTGACCATATGGCAGTTTTCTCAAAACGGTAGTCCTTTATATTTGAGACAAAAGTGGTTTCTTTTTTTTGTTGTTTTTTTAAATCTGTATTAGCTGTGTTGTGTTCTGAAATGATGATTCTGACAATAAATGATTACATATTTGGTCTGAAGGAGCTGGACCTTTTTCTGCTGCGCTTCAAGAGTGTGCTAAATTATTGTCTTATGAGGTTACCTTGGCGCTTGCGAGTTGTAAATGTTGGAGATTAAATGTCCGACACCGGTTCCCAGCCAATCCTCAACGATCAGGAAAGTCAAAACTCAGAAAATGTTCAACCGTTAAAAGTAGAGAAAATAGTTTGTTTCCTGATGGTTTGAGATGTTCGTAGAAAACCAAACCAGCACTTTGTTTGGTGCTTACTGAAACTCTACATACTGTAAAAAGGTTGGACCCACCGACACTGGATCTATGCGTTCTGTAAAAAGGTCGGACCCACCGACAACGACTCTATGCATACTGTAAAAAGATGGACTCACCGACACTGGATCTTTTTCCTTTCTTGGTTCTTTTGATGCGAGGAGGATGCTGACATCATCCTGAGAGATCTCTTAAGTCGACACGTTTCGCCCTCGCCGCTGTCACATGACGGCCCGGATGTGAAGCCGAACGCAGGTGATTTCCGGGGAAAATAACCCAAACTTCTCTCAGTTCATATAAATATTCTTTATACGTCACATCCATGTTACATTCACAGAAATAAAAATACAGTTGACAGCAAAAGTCACATTGGAGTTATTTCTGTGCTACACATAGGGGCGATGTCGCTCGCTTTGCTAAGGCACCTAAAGAAATCAAACAACCCAAAGAAAGGTAGAAACCCAGTCCACACCTCAGAACCCATCGACCCAAACACTACAGGTCGGCTGGAAGCTCTACAGAACGGCGCCAAGACGGATCAACACCACAGTTTAAACAGATGTATTTATAACGGCACAAACCGTCTGAGGATCGAGTAACGCTATCGCGGGGAGAATTTTTTCACGCACCGCTGTTCGCAAAGAAACGTCGTCCCAACCGGAGGAAGTAACAGAGCATATACATTATTCTGCGTTACTCGCACAGAAGTTACGCAAAGAATTCCAGGAGGTCTTGGTTGAGCAGAGCGCCTCAGGGTAAACACGGTACGCGAAGGACATTTACAAACTCTTACATTAAGGCGAACTTTACACGACAATGGTTTCGCTAACGGCTTTACGTTTTTTTTAAAACCCTTTAATGTCCAGCTCAACTGTTTGGTTCAGTGCATTTTGAGTTCGCCACGTGACTGAACCGTAATATGAGCCAGTGGCGGCATGTATATGCTAAAGGGTAAGGGTCCGAGGAAGGGGCCCTGGGGGACACCACAGGAAATACATCAAAAAAAAAAAAAAATTTCCATTACTCTTTTGTCTTTTCGAGGACATTAAAGGGTTAAAAAGCTCCATGTTCTGTGCAACTGGACTCTACAAAAACGAATGAAAGCACTGGACCGGTCCTTGAAAGTTGGAATGTTGTGCTCAAACAAACACCTGCCGGAGGTCAAATCTGTGACCCCCAGCAGTCGGAAGCCTCTCGGATTCTAAGTAGGAATCCAGTCGCCTGGGATTCAACTTTCCCGGTTTACCGTAACCCGGATGAATGAGAAGCTACATAAACGTGTTGTAATAGCTGTGCCAGGCCAGTAGGTGGCGGTGTAATGTTTCCACATAAACATTGCAGAGTAGCAGCTTCGTAAAAACAAGATACATTTTTTTTTCTGTTATCATTCTGAGGCTGAAGGCTTAACAGACCGGTTCTACCAGGCCAGTCGGTTCTACCAGGACAGTCGGTTCTACCAGGCCAGTCGGTTCTACAAGGCCAGTCGGTTCTACAAGGCCAGTCGGTTCACGCAGCGATTGTGACAGAGGTGCTTTCAAGAGATTACACTCCAGAAGACGGTCTCAGGAATTTTCATGTTAAAGGCCGTTGTTGACCAAACCGAGACAAAAGGTTTCCGTTTCGTGCAAAAGCCCACGTCGCGTCGACGACCCCTGACCGGCTGCGCCGTCGTACGAAACTAAAACCTCAACGTCTTTCCAACACAAATCCTTTTTTGTGCTCATCTGTCGGATCGTCACTGGGAAAGATTTGTTGTTGTTTTTTCTGAAAAGTACGAATTCACCTGTACGAAACGTAAACAACGGTGAAAATGACGTTAAGTTCACCACTTAAAAAAAACATCCAAACGGAAACTTCGGACCATAAAAACTCCTTCAAGACCGTTTTTCAACCTCAACGTTTCAGAAAGAAAGAATTGGACTTTTAACATCGCTAAGTAACATTTAGCCGCGTCCGTTAAAGCATCGGCGGGTTCAGCACCAGAGACCGCTCCGCTAGAATCTGAAAGAAAAAGCAAAAACCGCTGAGCCCGACTGATTCTGAGTTCATCCCGAAGGTTTCAGTGGATTTCT
Organism: Lophius piscatorius; assembly: GCA_009660295.1. NCBI lineage: Eukaryota > Metazoa > Chordata > Actinopteri > Lophiiformes > Lophiidae > Lophius > Lophius piscatorius. The sequence continues at coordinate 24,710 of VRLP01004528.1, forward strand.
AGGAAACCGATGTGCTTCTAATTTTCCGTCTCAGGACACATCCGTCCGTTTGCTGCTTCTATTTATTGTGGAAGAAAACAGGTCGAAGTTGGTCTAGTTTTCATTCCCGTCTCTGCTGAGGATAACGCACCAAAAAAACGTCGGTCTACTGGACTGTGTGAGGACCGGCCCCAGAACATCAACACCACCAGAGCCCAACATTTACACAGAGGCGTGTCTGAACGTAAGGAGAGAAGCTGGGATTCTTCCCATCGGATGTTTTGTCCCGTGACTTTACACTGATGTCACATGAATGACCACCTCTCCTGAGTCGCCGTCCTGGCTGTGGTTGTTTCTGGGCAACAGGCCCGGGCAGAACGGCGCCAAACAGAGGCAAGTCCAAGGCTGCTGCCCCAGCTGGGTGGAGTGTAATGGAGCGCCGCTGGGCCCTAAAGTCACCAGGGGCAACCAAAGCGTCCTGGTGGCCAATGAGGAATGGCCGGTGCTGGTCTCCTCCATGTCCTTCGCCTTATCATAGCTCTGAACGTCCCAGTGGAGGTTGACGGCCCGCCAACGCAAGAAGACGTTGTAGACCGCCGATCCCTCGTGGACGATCAAACCTGGTCCAAAGACAGGAAATGAAACATTAAAGGGACTGTTACTCCTCTGATCCAGTCACATCTCTGGGTTTTTCTCACACCCTCTTCATTTGGTCTGGACCCTTGGACTTCATCATTTGTTCCGGAACCAAAATCACCCCCCGGATCAAAGAGGTGCGTTCTCGGTCCGGATCAAACGGAACCATGGTCGGTTCGGTTAATTTACGGTGTTGAAACACTTTTTGGAATGTCCAAACGTTCGAACCACTTTCAGACAGTCACGATGTTCTACGTAAACGTGTTGTAGTAGCCGGGCCAGGCCAGTAGGTGGCGGTGTAACGTTTGAAAATAAACTTGACAGAGCAGCACCGGTCATCTTCATGAAACAAGATGGTTCATTGTTGTTATTGTGAGACAACAGAAGTTTTTACCAGCGACACTCAAAAGTGATGCACCCCCCGGATCTAAAACAAATATAACGCACAAACGTGGCGTGATGTTTTTACTAGCCCTGGTAGCTTCTTTTAACTTCCGGGTCAGGTAGTCACGCCACTTAGAATAAAACTTTATTTGTCGTTTCCATGACGTTGATTAAACTTAATAATGACCCTAAAACGCACCGAACCCAAATCTACGGTAAACAAGGTGTTTATACCTGCTGAAAACTCTAAAGTCACATGACTGGTGTGTCGTCACCTTCATGAAGATGCTTTCTTAATTTGCGGCGTGCGCATGTTGTGAAATTGATGGTTGCGGTGCGTTTGTCCCTGTCGGCCACCGCAGATAATAGTAGCGTTGCAACAACGTGAGCTAACCACCAGGACATTTATCTTCTGTGGTTCTCCGAGGGTTAGAAAGCAGAGAGGTGCTTGTTGTGGATTGGATTTTAGAATCCCGAACGCACATCTCGTCTATTTCGCCTTTTTTTTGTGACGAAAAGGTCTCCAGTGCGCTCAAACCAAAACTTAACCAGATCAAACGAATGAAACTAAATCCTGAACCTCGGTTCAGACCGGTTCTTCAGCGCTCACAGAGAACAAACGAGGCGGTTCTGCACAAAAGACTCTCATGGCAAAACCCAACAGTTAACCGTCTTAATAATAATATTAATAATATTATCCTCAATCCTACAGTTTCAGCTGCTGAACTCATCCCTGTAGGAAACAGTTCAGGAAACTCATTTCACCAGACGGACACTAGGTGGCGACCTACCCAGAAATAATCATTTAAAACCCACAGTGTTCTATAGAGACGTGATAAATTGGAATAAGCTACCAGCAGCGATAAAGCTAGCACAGAATAAAAATAAATGTAAGAAGATACTATATGATCTGATGATTGACAGCTGCTTTGTTGCTGTTTGGTTCTTTTTTACATTTTTTCATAACGGGTAAGTTCCAACAGTGTGTCGTATTAAGCCTTATCTTTGATTAATTCTTGTTTTTATTTCAGAATGCATTATTTAATGATGTTCTGTATTATACTAGGTTGTAAAATGTTACGGTCATTAGATTAGCAGCTTATGTGGATCCTAATAAAACATCTCTCTCTCTCTCTCTCTCTCTCTCTCTCTCTCTCTCTCTCTCTCTCTCTCTCTCTCTCTCTCTCTCTCTCTCTCTCTCTCTCTCTCTCTCTCTCTCTCTCTGCTGTAGGCCGTCCGACCTGAGCCTTGGATCTGCTGGAGGTTTCTGCCAGTTAAAAGGCAGAGTCTGGACCTGCTCCTTGTGGAACTCATCTTGAGACAGCAGTGGTTGATTTGATTTGAACACCTTCTGGTCAGACTCGTCTGTTTCAACGCTTATGATTCTCCTGTTTGCTGAAACCACAAATAAAGACGCCACCCTTCCGTCCAGCGAGTTCTAACAGGACGTTCGTTGGGCGTGACTGACGTTCCACAGATGCGTGAATCGTTCCCAGACTCACCTACGCACACCAGGTCCATGAAGCCATACATGCCGTAGCAGATCTGGAAGAGAACATCGCGGCGCTGCCAGACGGCTTGCGGGCTGAGCGCCGACCACAGCAGCCAGGAGATGCTCGCCACCAGGAAGAGAGAGCCCAGGAACACGGCGATGATCTGCACCTTCTCCACCAGGGTGATGGTGATGGACTGCCACTGCAAACACAGAAGAAGAAGAAGAAGAAGAAGACGACAGTCACGCTGGAGTGTGGAAAGAGTGAGATTGAAGCTGGATGGTACAAAAGAGGAATTGTTCGTGTTTCTGACGACTGATCCGGAGAATTTTAATCTGTCGTTAGCTTTCAAACCTTTTCCGAAGTCACCTGACACTCTCTGATCGTCACGGAAAGGTCCGCAAAAATCACTTCCTGTCCTTTCTTTCCCACTTACAATATAATCGACAATATAATTTACGGCGTTTTGCACGCCGTAAATTATATTGTCGAGGGCCTGTTATTCCAATTACCGGTTAAATTGCAGATACGTCTGAGCAGGATCCACAGGGACCGGTTGAATTTGTGCGAACTGTTGCGCCGCCGCCTCTTGGCAGGAAATAAGTTTCTGCATGTTTAAGGATTCCCGCATAGACTAGATTCTTAACATCTTGACAAAGGTCATTGACCGACAGGTTACCATACCTGTTTCACCATATGTGGCTCCAGAACCGCAGGTCAGGTAGTTCCTGGTCTGCAGTGGTAAGAACTTACCAAAGTGGTTCAAGGTAGGACAACTGGTCTGACGACGGGTCATCGGCGCCCATGGCTTGTTGATCCATGTTGGGCGTGACTAGACTAGACTAGTCTGATCCTAAGGTGAGTTCAAGGTGCTGACTTGGCCTCCAGATCTCACTACCAATCCAGCGTCAGCGGGTCGTTCTGGATAAACAAGTCCATGAGGCCCAACTTCACAGCCTGCAGGACTTCATGGATCTGCTGCTCACGTTTGGTACCAGATACCACCAAAGCATCACCTTCAGAGTTTTTGCCGGAGAAGATGCCTCACTGGGTCTTCAGTCTAACCTCACCTTAAAGCCGACGGCCTCAAATACAAGAAATTTCTAATTCTTATTTTTTACCTGATAAATATAAGAAATAACCTTTGAGGTGACCGGGGGGTCCGATCAAGGTCCGTTAAAGTTTTTTGAAATCGGGTTTCAGCAAACTCTATTTCTCCAGAAAGTCTCAGAGGTTTGATTCATTGTCGGTTTTTCCGCTGGAACTGCTTTAAGCGGCTCAGCTGTGTGGCGTTTAGTGAATCTGTGAATATTTATGACCCTAGATCGACCCGGCGGGTCGATACATCAAGTAAAGCCCGAACAAGTGGGTCCAAATGCCTCCATAATGATCCAGAGACCACATCCTGTGGTCCATAAAGAGGAGGAACGGCTGCAGAACCGCCACACCGGCGGAGGTTTACCTGCCACGGCCTCTTCATGTTGATGGCGACCACGTGGAAGCGGTAGCAGCAGAGCTCGCAGGTCCAGGACCCTCGCTCGCTGATCCACTTCAGCAGGCAGTGCTGGTGGGTGTAACGCACCGAGCCGTCACATCGACACGGGTTCAACAGGTCCCCCTGGAGAGCAGGGAGAGGGTCCAGAGGCCAATGTGAGCAGGGTTGATGGGGGGGTGGTGAGAAATAATAATAACAACAACAACAACAACAACAACGCTGGAGGAGATTCAGTAAAATAACACAACATTATACAGAGAAAGATCATTTCTCAAGTTTTTGAGACACGAGACTCAGTTTCTGTCCGTCAGAAAATATCAATAAAAAAAATATCAAATAAAGAGAAAATCAATCAGATTCAGCTTGAAAGAAACGCATCAAGTGAGATAATAAACAAACAAACAAACAAAGATCATATATATATATATATATATATATACATATATATATATATATATATATGTATTATATATACATCTATATAATATATATATCTATATATCTATATATGTATATAGATATATGTTGATAGATGTAGAGATAGAGATCTAATATATATATACATATACATCTATATATATATAGATATATATGTATATATAATATATATACATATACAAATATATATAGATATATATGTATATATTATATATATACATATATATAATATATATATATATAGATTCTTCCCCCGGCGGCTCAGACATCGGACACAAAAACACGCGTCTCGTTCTTCAGAGCGCTGGACCGCCATCGCCCAGATCAATGACCATTTCTCAAAGCCGGCGGATGCGAACGCCGGGATCGAAGCGGACATCAATCACGCGGCTGAATCCATCCCCTCTCAGAGCTCATCTTCTTCCTGGAGGTCTTCCTCAGGCAGCCATTACTGGAGCTCTGACCTGCCGGCGCCGCCCTGAGCGGCATATTAATAGTATATTAAGGCCCGCGGTCGGCGAGCTCCTCTCCCATCAGGTCAGATTAACCTTGTGGGCGTAGAAGGACCTCCGAGGCTCCGGCTCCAAAGAACCGATGTGGGTCAGCTGTCCACTGAAGACCTGACTGATCAAACCGTCTGAAAGTATTCCAGGTCTCTGAGGGAACGTTTGGGAGAAATGCTCCAATAGAACCTGGAGTCGATGAGAAGGTCCACAAAGTTTCAGCTGAAGGACGTTAATAGAACTATAAGATGGATAGAACCAGAGAACAACAGAGAGACAGAACCTTTAGTAATCCCCAAAGAAGAATCAGACAGACATTCCCAGGGTGAGGTTCTGACCCGTTCAAGGTCAGACTGACAAATATATGAACCCAATACTGGTTCTGTTTCATGTGTCATTACAGAACCCCCCACATAAACAGAGGTAAGGTCCCACTCTAACCGGTCGGTGAACTTTGAGGTGAGGTCATTCGGTTGAACCCGTTTCCAGAATGAAGTTTTTCTGTGAATGGAGCGAAGCCTCCTGGAAGGAAGTGGGCCTCCTGGTGATGAATGACCTCTCCTTCTGGCTCCACCTGCTCCGTCATGAATATTTTAAGTGTCAGGTTTCTCGTTCTGCAGCGGTCCAGATAAGTGGCGAGCTTTTCTGAGCTCGCGGCCTCGCGTCCAAATCAAATATGAGTCTGGGCCCGGAGGCAGAGCGATTAGATTAGCTCCACTAATCGGCTGCGGCCCACGTTCAGAAGACAGGATATTCACTTAGGCGTTTACTGGCCCGACTCCTCTTCCTCCCCATCGGCTCTGGGGAGGAAGAGTCGTCCCTCATCCGGACCGCCGTCACGATCCGACGCGGGCCTGCGCGGTGTCTGATTTCACTGCGTCCGTCCGTCCGTCCATGCGGGTCCAAATCCGTCCTCCCGCCTCCAGGAAGACGTGCAGACAGCGAGGCCGGAGCGATGACTCACCGCCGTCCACCGCCGACGAGACGGAAGCAATTTGTTTAATTTTGAATGGATGGCGCGACGGAACCATGTCCGTCATCAGAACGTCTCTTCACCCGAGCCGGAGCGCCGCGGACCTGCGTCACGCTCCGGCAGATTAACTCTGAGGAGAAGGATAAAGTTCTCCTCCTGATAGGAGGTGCGGTTTAACGTCATCATCTAATATTGGTTCATGTCGAGGAGCTTAAACAGACAAAACCCGTTTAATTCTGTGACATCAGACACACAAAGTTTCATTTGTTGCCTTCATGAAGCAGAGGCGCCTTTTTTCAGAACCAGTAACGGTGTTTGATCTCAACACTGGGCCTCCTGGATTACAGGGTGTCCAGCCATAACATTATAACCACTGACAGGTCTTCACCTGTCAGTGGTTATAATGTTATGGCTGAATCAGAATATCTCTGATTACCTGGTTAGCTTGGTTACCTGTCAGCAGGTGGGGAATATTAGACAGGAAGTTAACATTTTTTAAACTGATGTTTGAAGATCTGAGCCACTTTGACAAGGACCAGATTCTGATGGCAGGACAACTGGGTCAGAACTCTGGGTTTGTTTATTAAGATTCTCATTAGCTTCTGAAAAGCAGAAATTCTTCCTGGGGTCGAAGGTCAAGTTTGGTGTTCCTAGTCTGCAGTGGTTATAACGGCTGCCAGCATAGCCAAATATACTGCAACTTAGGAAAACATGTGCAAATAGTCAAAACACATGCAAATTAAGAAAACTTCCCAACTACGCATGCAATGCATTTGAATAATGTACTTACTTACGAACCTCTGCAAATACCACAACACGTTAAGAAAACACGCTGCAAACACAACACACCAAGAAAACACGCCGTAAAAACTACAACACATCAAGAAAACCTACTGAAAATACCAGAAAATATTAAGAAAACACGCTGCAAATACCAGAAAATATTAAGAAAACACGCTGCAAATACCACAACGCATCAAGAAAACATCCTTCAAATACCACAAAATATTACAGAAACACACTGCAAATAATACAACACATCAAGAAAACACGCTGAAAATACAATATATCAAGAAAACATGCTGCAAATACTACCACAGGTCAAGAAAACACGCTGCAAATACCACAACATGACAGGACAACATACTGCAAAAACCACAACACATCAACAAAACACGCAGCAAATACCACAAAATATTAAGAAAACACGCAGCAAACACAACACATCAAGCAAACCAACTGAAAATACCAGAAAATATTAAGAAAACACGCAGCAAATACCACAAAATTTTAAGAAAACACGCTGCAAACACAACACATCAAGCAAACCAACTGAAAATACCAGAAAATATTAAGAAAACACGCTGCAAATACCACAACACATGAAGAAAATGTGCTCCATGAAGACACCAAATGGTGTAGAGAGAAATGTTTCTGTCCTTCTGTTTAGAGAAGGAGGTGTCAGGAGAACGCCTCGTGTCCATGGAGGCTCACTAGCGGTTCTGTTTGGTCCAAGATAGTCCACAGACTTCTAACTGGTTCTTTATCGATTAAGATGATTAAGGTATTTAAATCCTTGTCTTTCAGATATGGTTTGTCTTTGTTTGAAAGAATCTAGATTTTTAGGTTTTCTCGTTCATGCAGCTCTCAAGCCTCCCTGTGCAGCAGTTGACTCCGCCTCCTCCTCCTCCTCCTCCAGCTCACAGGTGTGTCCAATCTACAATCTGCCCACCTCCTCTCTCCTCACCAGATCGGACCGGGGAGTATTTGGGTTACCTCGAGAAATACAATAAAAACTAAAACAACGAACATGAAGTTTTACATGAGGAGAGGGAAAAAAGGTGGAATTATAAAAGAATAAAGACGTTTGTTTGACAATTAAAAGACTATAAAGACAATTTTAGGAGAGAAGTTAGTGGGTTTATGTGAAAAAGTTTTAGTTTTGTGAGAAAGAGGCGTCAGAATCTTAATACTGGTGAGAGGGCAGCTTTTCGAACTGGACTTTTGTCAACCACTACACACACACACACACACGCACACACACATAAAATGACAACTTTAATGTCGTAATATCGTTTTTTGGTTTTTTTTATTTAAATTTTTGTACTTTTTTCAATTTTTTGTCAATATGGTCCTAAAACTACATTGTAGGTTCAGAGGCGCCTGTTTCCTCTTTATCTCCCACTAGGAGGCGCTGTAACGGTTCTAAATCCAGATCTGCTTCATGGAAGCCCTGGGAAGCAGAAATATTCCAGGCCCCCATCAGAACCAGAACCCTGTGCTGGGCTCATCTTCTGATGACCCGACCCGGCAGCTGTGGGCGGTCATGATACTTTTTACTTCTGCAGTAACAGTAACATTAAAACCACCTGCCTAATATCCTCTATGTCACCTTTGTTGCTGTCGAAACAGCTTACGTCAATTCATTACGTCACAGAGACACTAGAGCTATGTCATTAAATAACAAAGGCTATAAAGCCACATCATTACATGACACAGTCAGTAGAGCCATGCCATTAAGTCACAGACACGTTATAGCAGAACCCTTAAGTCACAGAGGCACTAGAGACACGTCATTAGAGCAGAGATACACTAGAATCACGTTATTACAGGACAGACGCGCTAGGACCATATCATGACATCACAGACTCATTAGAGCCAGGTGATTACGTCACAAAGGCTTTTGGAGACACGTCATTATGTCCGACGGGAACTAGAACCACGTCATTACTTCACAGAGACACTAGAGACACATCACTACATGACAGAAGCACTAAGTCATGTCATTAAGTCGCTGTTTCCTGTTACCCAGCATCCTTCGGTACCAGCTGTATTTCTTGACTCTGACACAGTAAAGAGTTTTTGAGAACTTTCAGAACTCATGAGTTCTCCGGCCCTGCTGAGGTCTGGAGCCTGAAGAAACTTCTGACGCTCCTAAACTCATCACCTTCTGACGTCAGCTCCTCCGATCTACAGCTTCACTTCATTCAATCAGAGGGGCTGTGGATTTTGTTTTTACAACACAAACCAGGATTTTAATCCGACCAGATCTCTCCAAACCCCCCCCACCCCACCCCCACGTGTCCCTGCAACACTCACCTGTTCTGCGCCCTGGAAGCAGATCCTGCAGCTGGGGGTGGGGATGCAGGTCTCGCTGCTGCTGTTTGAGTGCATCGTCTGCACCTTGCATGATGTCCCCCCAACGGCCCCTTCCTCACTGCCCCCCCGGCTGCTCCGGTCCTCCCGCTCCTCATCCTCACCGTCCACGTCCTCCTCGTCGGGGTGTCCTTGCGGCTCGTCCTCCTCCCACTTGTGGTTTTGGCTGAAGCCCCCCTCTCCTTCCTCCGCGCTCATAATAAAATGACCAGTCCAGATTAAATTGCATAGATGCCCCCCCTTCCTCCCTCCCTCCCCTGCCGACGGATCACGCAGAAACCAGCACCGCCACGCAGACGTGATGCAGCTGCAGATCACAGTCCGGTCCTACGGAGAAGCAGCCCGGTGACTCTGCAGGCGATTGGCCGGAACCTCCCTCTGCTGCGGCCTGTCAGTCCGCTGGACCCGCCTCAAGCGCTCCGGAGACCCGGGAACCATTTCCACGCAGCGTCCACGCATGGCAACGGGACTCAAAGCCGGAACCCCCACCCCCCTCACACACACTCACTCCTCCTCCTCTATCTCACCCCCACCCCCTACAGAAGAAGATGCAGCCGCGGTGGTCGTCCTGCTCCGGCCGGAGTCCTGCAGCGTGTCTGCTTAGTCCTGCGCTCTCAGGAAGCAGAGAGGACGCCCCCCCCCGACCCCACCCACCCAGAAGTGGGTTGACCCCAAAGAGGGATTTTGTCTGCCAAAAACCACCTACATAATAATAATAATACATTTAATTTATAATGCACACATCATAACATCACATAACCCTAACCACATCCACGGATGCCCCCCCCCCATCCGTGGGGGGGGGGCTACATAGACTTACTACAACCTTTGACAGGGAGACCGACTCAGGGGTTTGTTAGAACAGAGACTTTAAAGGTCTGTTTTCCAGACTGTAGAGCCTTTATCAGAAATGTTGAGTTCAATTATGGCTTAAAAAAAAAGTGTTTTTCCTTTAAAAGCTTCCCCTAGTGATCAAAACCTGAACTTTTAGAGTAAAATACAATAAATACTAGATAAATCTCCTCAAGTCCATTCATGAGCATCACAGTTGGACCGAATCTGGACCAACGGTTGAGAAATAATGGCTAAAAAAAAAGATTTTTCTGGAGTAGTTTCTGGAGAATCTGAGAGTGAATATCTTAATATGAGACTTTTCCAGATTAAAGGCAGATTATTGAATGAGAAACCTTTTTTTCCCCCGGCATCGCGGACCCTCCCGCGGATCCGTGAGGAGAAGATGAAGGACGAAGATGCTGCAAATCCTCCCTGAAGGAAGATGAATGCAGATTAAGTCTGAATTTATCGCTGTTATGGGAGAAAATCAGCGTTTCTGTCTTTCATAAAGTTTTAATGAAAACCCTCATCATGTGATGTAATGAACTTTAATATTCAACATTTGTAAACAATTCTAATTCCGCTCTGAAGAAATTTCTGATGAACATGTCATCACTTCCTGCTCACAGCTCCATTACAGCGTGTTATAAAACACGCAGTAAATGTTTAGAAATGATGAATATTCCCAATTTGATGGATAAAATTCTATAAACTCTTATATTTCCAGCCACTGTTTTGGCGTGAAGAGTCTCCCACCATCAGTCCGGAGCTTTTTCCAAGAAGAATCTACTGCTCCTTTATTTTTATTTTTTTATTTTTGAGGAAGTCTATCGCTTTCCGGTGGACGGCCCAGTAATGGACTCTAATGCAGCAAAGGAAATTATCCACTCATGTCCAATCACTACCTATGAGGCGCCGATCAATACCGGCTCCCCAGGGCTCAGACGGAGGCCGGGTTGGTTCTGAGAGCAGGGAGGGTCTCGGGTGAACTGATTCTGAACGTGCTCCGTTCTGGAAAAGGAGGGGATGGAGATGGAACTTCTCCAAAATGACTTTTTAGAGTCCATATCCGGTCCGATTGTTCGTTCTTCACATAGACCACATTCATAAAAATCAACTATGCTGATGTCAAGACGACCGGGTCAGAGCATCTCCAGAACTGCAGGTCTAATCGGGTGTTCCTGGTCTTGTGACCGGGTCACGGATGCCCTTCACAGAGCTGTGTGACCCCACAGAGGAGCTGTGACCCCACAGAGGAGCTGTGACCCCACAGAAGAGTTGTGTGACCCCACAGAGGAGCTGTGATCCCACAGAAGAGCTGTGTGACCCTACAGAAGAGCTGTGACCCCAAAGAGCTGTGTGACCCTACAGAAGAGTTGTGTGACCCCACAGAAGAGTTGTGTGACCCCTCAGAAGAGCTGTGTGACCCCACAGAAGAGCTGTGTGACCCTACAGAAGAGCTGTGACCCCAAAGAGCTGTGTGACCCTACAGAAGAGCTGTGTGACCCCACAGAAGAGTTGTGTGACCCCACAGAAGGGTTGTGTGACCCCTCAGAAGGGCTGTGTGACCCTACAGAAGAGCTGTGTGACCCCACAGAAGAGTTGTGTGACCCCACAGAAGAGCTCCAGAAGTACAGAATGCTGGAAAACCTTCATGCAGGTTCTTATAAAAAAGGTGTCCGAGCACACAGTGACATTACAGCCACTGCTGAAAGCTAATACAGCCGTCTCATCAGCATCAGAACTGGACCATGGAGCCACGGAAAAAGGTGTCCTTCTAGGGAGTGTGTTACTTTTCCTGGGGAACGGCTGGAACAGGATGCATTATGGGATGGAGTCTAAGCCTTGGGAGGCAGTGTGATGCTGTTTGAAGCTGGTAGGACCCACAGTTCCTGCTGGATCGTTCCATTCATGTGGATGTTCCTTTGACAAGTTACATCTACCTATGGGCCTCTTCCAGCGGGATGATGCCCCCAGACTCACTGCAGGAACGCTTACGGACCGGTTTTGAAGAACCAGTTCAAGGAACCGCGGGATTTGCTGGACAAACGAGTCCGATCCAATGAGGTCCTGCCTCCCAGCTTCCAGGACTTACAGGATCTGCTGCTAACGTGTTGGAGCCAGATCCCACAGTCCACCTCAAGAGGTCTGCTGGGGTCCGAGGCCCGGACGGGTCAGACCAAAACCAAGAGGGCCTTATCAGCAACATCAGCTCAGAACCTTCTGAGTAATGGCGCTAGGAGAGATATAAATGATTCGGAGGCTCTGTTCAGAATGATCCGTGTCTGCTTTCATGGGTCGGGCCTTCACTCGTCAAAACGATCACCTCCTCTCACAACTTCCACAGCTCTAATGCCTCTCAGCCATCTGCCCCGCTTCCCTCATCAATTAGTCTCCTTCTCGCCGTCGGCCTGTCTGCGGGGCGCCCCCTCCCTCCGTTTTTCCTGTGGACCGTCAAACAGCGGCGTCCTGTACAGCCAGAGTGAGCTGAACCCTCGAAACCCATTGTGGCGCAAACACTCTCCACGCCTGCAGGAGGAAGAGGAGGGAGCCTGCCAAGGATAAAGTGGAGGATGAAGCATCCGAGCTCATTAGAGCTGAATGGCCGATCAGCTTACGATGACATCATCTGTTCCAGACTCAAGTCATTGAGGAATCTGACGTACCTGAGAGGATTTACTGAGAACCAGAACCAGAACCAGCACCGGCCCAGGGCTGGATGGAGTATTCAGATCCTTTACTTGAGTACAAGTACAAATACCTAACTGTGAAAAGACTTCATTTAAAACCTGTACGGTACACTTTAATCAGTACAGTGTGTACTTGTGCAGTACTACTACTAATCAGAATATTAATAATTAGTATAGTCCACAAGTGGATGCTGTAGCGGTTAAAGAGAGGGTTCAAGAGTAGTTAGATTAAAGAGTAATCTAACTACTTTATCTGCTGTCTAGTAGTTGAATCGATAAGATGATTATATCCCCTCTGATAAACTTTAATCTTATTCATGAGAAATATCTTCAATCAAGGTAATATTAGCTTTTCTTTCTGATGTCAGAACATTTCTCTTAACCGGTGTGAGATGAGGCCATTAGGAGGTTTTTGGTAAAGACACACGTTTTCCTTTACATTCTGAGAATCCGGGAAATGTAACGAAGGGTCTACTTCTGATCGGACCCGGGGATCGCTTGGGGATTCCCCAAAATGAGCTGGAGTGTTGCCGGGGAGAGGGACATCTGGAATACCCTGCATGTCCCCTCTGCCACCACGACACAGATAAGCCCCTCCCACTGAGTCAAGGACTTCTGCAGTGTGATCAATATGACATAAAAGTGTGAATGCCCACATTTGCACTGCAGCGCCACCTTCAGGACTACTGACAAGAAATCCAGCTGAGGAGGTTCTGTCTTGGACTGGACCTCTGTAAGGTCCGATCGAGGGTTTCCTGCATGGGGGGGCTGAGAAACGACACATTTCATGAAACAGAAGCCCGTTTGAGTGCTCAGGTGGTTATTATTAAAAACATCCCATAAATATGACATTTATTCGGCTGGAAGGTTTCTGAGCATGTTGGATCGTGAAGGTGTGATCCCGTTATTAAAAACAGGTGGAACTAATCAGCACAAAATGATACGTCGACTGTAGTTTTAGTATTTAGTCAGTTCTTGGGTCTCCGTCTCCGGGGAAACGATCTGGTTTCCTGCTGCTCCTGGAAGAATCTCCAGACGCTGGAAAAAACTTCTCCGTCATTGTTTTTTGAATCATTTCTGAACCGGCGAAGATCTTAAATCCAACGACGCGCCAGTGTCCACGACACATTCCACACCGAGCCGGGGTCCCGCCGGTCCCGCCTTAGAACATGACCTGGCATCGGAAGTGCTTCTGTTTGGTGGTGTTGTGGTTCATGCCCACCTTCAGCATCCACTTGGACTTCATCATCTGCACGTACTGCATGTCCCTCTGTTTCTGATAGAAGCTGCCGCCTGAGAGGAGAGAGGACACAAAAGGTTGAGCACAAGGGGGCGCCAGTCGACACGATGTCTGCAGTAACGTTTAAGTAGGTGCTACGTGTCAAAGCTCGGATACTGAAGTGTTCATTCTGAGAGCTCTGTGCGGCGGACAGGGGTCATCAGGGTCGCTCTGCCCTGATGACCCCACTGTGAGGTCACTGTGTGTTTTGATGTCTATCTATCCAAACCAGCGTGAACTTTTTCAAAGACAACACCTTCCCTCCCCACATGCTTCTAACTGATCCTCCTGAGACCCCTGTGGTAGGAACCAGCCACTGCTGACCGGGAAGACCCTACAAGACCTGCAGTCTTGTAGACGCTCTTACGTCTAATATATCCCGCCCACTGACGGGTTACCATGGGAACCAGATAAACGTTATTCTGACTCCACCTGCCAATGGTGACAGGGATTGTTGTATATTAAAGGACTGCTGTCGATAGAATAAGATGGAATATCTTCATGGAGACCATTTAAGTTCCTGTTTGGACAAGGTGGCGCTCCGACTATCAGTGAATTCATCTATGAGGACTTTTCTTTGCACCAACTTACGCCTCACAGCAACACGGCTCATGTTTGGACCCACCAGAGAAGAGTTTAAAGGTTCTTAGACCCTCTTTAACACAATCTGTTCAAGGCAGGCGTCCAAACCTCAGCCTCCTGTACGAAGTCTTACCTCGTTCTCCTCCCCAACCCAGTGCCTTGTACTGCCGAAGAACTCTGCCCACGGCGTTCTTATTGTGGCTCAGCGCCACCTCTCTCTGGGTTCCGAAGCGCTGTTTGTAGTACCTCATGAGGGAGCGGTGGCCGACCTTGGCGCCTGTTGAAACAAATCAAAGCGCTGAATTATGTCCCACAGTAACGTGGATAGGAGCAGAGCTGCAACTGAGACGTGGTCACTTCCTGAACCCTTCGCCACCGCCAACAGAGCGAGGATGACGGGGGTTTTTGTGTGTGTGAACCAGTGGCATCACATACAGGCCATGAACTGCGACCTTTATATCATGTTCCTCTGGTGAATATTGTTTGCACCTGAAGGGAGGGTCAGTTCCAAAGTTTCGTCGTCGTACTCCAGTGTCTTGTCATCAGGCAGCCCTTCTTCATCCATGTCAGCATCCTCTCCCTCTTTCCTGACCGGGTAGCTGCTCCTGTTGGCCAAAAAAAACAAAACGCCTTAGAATTAAGAAGATAGAGACGCAGCATTGATGACGACCTGCTGCCTTTGGAGGTCCTATCTGTAGGAGACCACCCTGTAGGGAACTAAACATGTGCAGGACCCTCCTGAGTATTTGAATTTTTTTTTTAATAAAACAAGGAGAGAGAGAGAGCGAGAGAGAGCGAGAGAGAGTGCCAGACAGAGAGAGAGTGCAAGACAGAGAGCGAGCAAGAGTGCGAGAGAGAGCGAGCAAGAGAGCGAGAGCGAGAGAGAGAGAGAATACCTGAGTATTTGAATTTTTTTTTAATCCAAATTTCTCACAAAACCTTTTACTCAAGTGGGGAAATTAAATGAAACATTTATTTTTGATGGTTTTGGATCTTTTTTTTCTTTTTCCTAAATTAAAAATGTAACGCTTTGATGTAATTATGCTACCTGAGTAAACGTTGACGTTTTTATGTATAATTTGAATTAAAGATCATGGGTACAGACTTCTTTTTTGCTGTAGCTAGATTACTTTATAACGGGATAAAAATATTATGATAATAAAAAAAACAATATTTTATTACCTAAAATCATAAAAGTCTGCAAATTCCAGGGCGGCGTCTCCGTCTGTGAAGAGTTTGCAGTGACTTTTGTCCATCATGTGTTTCTGTACCGCCTCGGTGGAGTAGAAGGACCGGCCCTTCTCGTTACACCACAAGCAGACGTTTCCGGCGCCGACCTTCTCTCCTGCAACACGCAAACACAACAACGAGTTCAGACGCGGACCAGCTGGGAAAGAATCCTCGTCCGGGACTTTTGGAGTCATGGGACGCAGGTTTACGGCACAAACTAACCAAGGTAGCGAACGAGGCCCTTGAGGCCCACAAGGAACTCCAGGTCAGGGATGAAGAAGCTGTGGGCTTTGGTCATGTGGGCGACGTTCTTCAGGAGGGATTTGGAGTGGTGGGAGCAGAACAGGCAGTCCGAGACGGGGATGGAACCCGGCAGGATAGCGAGCCGCGGGTCAGACGGCGCTGAGGATTCTCCTTCCTCTTCATCCATTGTCTCGTCTTCTTCTTCCTCCTCCTCCGCCATGTCATCGTCGTCGTCCTCTTCATCCACCTCAACATCCTCCCAATCCTCTGTGAAGATTTTATTTATTGGAAATTGATGGTTTTAGTTAGTGAAAAAAAATAAAACAAAGAGAAAGAGAGAGAGAGAGAGAGAGCGCAAGAGAAAAAGAGAGAGAGAGAGAGAGAATTCAACTTGTTTTGGACATTCATAGAAGCAGATTTTTCAGTGACTTGCTAATTGTCCATTATTTCTGCTCCGTTCATTCATCTCTGATGAACACGAGTACTTCACTGACCCGTTGGTGGCCAGGATTTCAGAATCATGCTCTAATAACAATTTATAATTTGGACACTTACCTTATTAGTGGATTTTTTAAAGCTTTATTAGGCAATCACACAATATATTTAACAAACTCCTCAGATTAAAGTCTCACTAATCACCTCAAGGGGTCCATAGTGACTCAACCTAACTATTTCTATGACGTCAGCTGTCTGTTCTAGGGTCACATCCCATAGTGACTCAATCGTGAAGGTAAATCAGTAATAAAACAAGACAGATCTCCTCCCGTCAAGATCTTGAAATATTAAAGATCTCTTTGAGACGGTTCATATGAAGTTAATCTGGACTACACCTGACCGGTAGTTTGGAGGTTATTTGTATTATGTGGCAGAAATATACAACTGTCCTAACATGAAATCATACCAGTTCTTCCTCACACTAAGCTCCACTTTGAAAATGATCCAGATAATTGGTGGCGAGTTATCGCGTTAACACGAAGGACATGCAGCGGACGCAGATGGTGTTGATTCTGTAAAAGTACATTTATTTCCGATTTCTTCTTTTATTCATTGGTTTATGTAATACATATATTTTGTGTGCCCTGCACATTTTAATTAACCATTTTGTAATAATGTTTGTTAGGTTAAATACAATAGGGGGGGTGGAGGCACCAATTTGGGTTGGAGCGGCCCGGACGTGGCACCGCAGAGATGTTGG
Organism: Lophius piscatorius; assembly: GCA_009660295.1. Lineage (NCBI taxonomy): Eukaryota > Metazoa > Chordata > Actinopteri > Lophiiformes > Lophiidae > Lophius > Lophius piscatorius. Next base: position 41,820 of record VRLP01004528.1, read on the forward strand.
TTTCACTCTTTGGATGAGACTCGACGCCAAAACCTTTCAGCGAATCTAAGTTACAAGTCAGGATATCTCAACAACGAGTCAACCAAGTAACTACAGAGCTTGAAAATTTGATGTATCTCCACTTACCTTCTGCTGCTGTGGCTCCTTCTTCTTCTCTCTCTCGCCTCTTGGCTTGCTCCTCCAGCCACGTCATCCTGGGAGGTTTCTCCACCTTCTCCGTCCTCAGCTTGTTCGCCTGTTGTTCGGCGGGTCTTGCCCTCTGCTGGTCCTTCAGAGCCTGCTGCAGGGCCTCGTTCATGGTGTCGTGATCCACCTTCTCGTCACAGAGTCCCTTCTCGAGGTTCTTTTCGTTCATCTTCTCCACTTTCCTCTGGGCGGCCAGGAGGGCCTGCTTCTCAGCCTGCTGGTGTTTGTGAGACTGAAGGTGGTTCTGGTAGGCATTGGTGGTGGAGAACTTCTTGTTGCAGATGCCACAGGCCTCAATGGACGCCGTGTCACTCAGCTGCTGTTCGGCTGCTGCCCGCTGTGCCACGACGCGCTCCTGAAAGTTCTCAGCTGTGACTGCAGGCATGTCGGCCACCTTGCGCTTCAGGTTATAGCGGTGCCAGTCCGTTTTGTAGTGCGCTCGCTGCACCTCGCCATCCGTGAAAGCCACTCGGCAGCTGATGCAGGTGTAGGAGGCCATGGTAACCTAAAGATGGGCAATTACGGTCATTTATACAGATATAGCACAAAACAGAACAACGGCAATCCACCTACAGGTGTACTGTCACAGAAAATAAGGGATATCAGTATTAAGGAACAATATAATCATGTCATAATTATCTAAATTTCATACAAACGTGGGTTTATATAACCCGGTGAGAAACTATAAGAACATGCAGTAGGACACCCTGCCTCTCTGATTGCTCCCTTCTCAGACACCAAAAAAAATAAATAACAGAGGATATAATAATCCCAGCTGTCTTTGTTTTGCGTCGGCACAAAGAGGACGTTTGGATCACATATTAAAAGGTTTTTATCTACGGTTTATATAAGCCTATAGAAAACAAAAACCAAAACTGACAGCTCTTTCATGAACTGGCTTTTTTAACTTTTAACTTATTTCATTTCAAATGCACCAACACCGTCGATCAGACATGGGATTGCATGACAAGGTTTGATTAAAGAGTTAATGCACAAAAAAAAAACACCATTTTATATGTGATCCAAAAAAGAGCCAAACACCAACAACACCAGGTGAGGACAAAATAACATTAACGGTTACAAGTAAACTTAATATCTATCTATATATCTATGTATAATATTACGGCTGACGTATAGTGCATTTAGCTCTTTTCAATAAAACTGCGCAATAATTGCACAAAATAAGATGACGAGGCCCCCATGTTTTGTATAAAACAGTGTTTGATTTATCAGAGACTAATGTTACTCATGAAACTCAACACTCACTGTAGGTAAAGCAAACGTCACATAATGTGTAAGAAAATAATTGAAGGTAAAATCTTAGGTAAAAGAAAATTAAACGTGTTCAGTGACTGTTGGAGGATAACCGTTAGCCTAGCCTATCTGGTTACACAGTGAAGTTCACTTTCTGTCGGCTAATGTTATTTAATAAGTTTACAAAGCTCATTCAGACCAAAATCTAACGGCAAAACTAAATAAATAACAGAAAAATGAAACTGCCGAGTTACGATGGTGCGAAAAACGGCACGGATTTTTATTAATGCAAAATATATGCTAATAGAAGCTAAAATCGTTGACAGACTCATAATAAACATGACTTTAATGTGAAATGTTAAAATGTTCAACAATCGTCCAATTTTCACTTACTTCAGGAAAAGAAAATCCTGACTTTAAACTCCTTTTTTATCGATTAGATGATCCCGTTTTCTGTAATACAGCTCACACGATCACACGAGGGTAACTTCCTGGTTTCTTCTTCTACTGCTCTGAGGACTTCCTGTTTGCTTTTTTCCCGTAACTTTATTTACACCTCTCAAAAAACATGTGACACGAACGTCAGAATGACCAAGAATACAAAAGAAACAAACAAAACCAAAGGGAAATAAAATAACGGATAAACCAATAACTGGGAGCTTTTTCCATAAATTATAATTTTTTCATAGCTTTAGTGTGATTTAGTGTGACTTCACTTTCATGAACGTGCTTTTTATATATGTGCATTCTACCCAAAATGAGGATGTTGTTGTCCAGAAAATCACAATATTTGCCGTTCCATTATAAGTTCTTAAACAATATCTCTCTGATAGAAAGGTTTCACTGAATGGATATAAAGCATTTAAAATATTTCAGGAGGAACTGAGTATTTCAAGTATTTAGTTCTTATAAAAGAATTAAGCCAACACTTATCACAGATTGGATATCGACGAAACTTAAATATATTCAAATTAAATGAATTCTTTAAGACACGTAACAAAATGGCGTGTAAACAGTCAATGAAAACTCAAACCATGAAACCCATTGTGGGCTTGATTCGAAAATGCACCCAAAATCAAAGTGGCAAAACAAGAAATTCTGTCTTATTGAATCGTGTCCGTGATAATTATGATGTAGATCCAACATTTTGAAGCACAGTGTCACATAAGTAAAACATAAGTAGAGTAAAACATTTCACACGCGCCGAAATTGTACGTTTTTTCTCACATCCATGAGTCTTTGTTTATTATTAACATTTTACAAAGAAAGTATTACTTACCTGCATACAATAGTCTATGCTTGGCTAATTCAAACAAAGAACAATATTGTTATGAAGCACACCCTGCAAAGGCACCTTCTCATCACAGTGGGTTCTCATGTGGGATGACAAATAACTATTTCGTGTGAAATCTTTCCCGCATGTTTCACAGACGTATGGCTTCTCACCGCTGTGGATTCTCAAGTGGGCGGTCAGATGATCCTTCTGTCGGAAGTCTTTCCCACATGTTTTACAGATATATGGCTTCTCACCTGTGTGGATTCTCATGTGGACTGTCAATTGACCCTTAGATTTGAAATCTTTGCCACACGTTTCGCAAACATACGGCTTCTCACCTGTGTGGATTCTCAGGTGAATTGTCAATTGTTCATTACGCCTGAAATCTTTCCCGCATGTCGGACAAATAAATGGCTTCTCACCTGTGTGGATTCTCGTGTGGATTGCCAATTGATCATTACGTCTGAAATCTTGCCCACATATCTTACAGACATATGGCTTCTCACCTGTGTGGATTTTTGTGTGGGCGGTCAAATCACTATTCTGTCTGAAATCCTTCCAACAGGTTTTACAGACATATGGCTTCTCACCAGAGTGGGTTCTCAAGTGGGCTGTCAAATCGCCGTTAGATCGGAAATCTTTCCCACATACCTTACAAATATACGGCCTCTCCCCTGTGTGGATCCTCATGTGGACGATCAACTGACCGTTAGACCTGAAATCCTTCCCACATATTTGACAAATGTATGGTTTCTCACCTGTGTGGATTCTCATGTGGACTCTTAATTGACAATTAAACCTGAAATGTTTCCCACATGTTTGGCAAACATACGGCCTGGCATCCGTATTTGTATTAAAGTGTAAACGTGCCTTAAAATGTACATCTTTTTCACATGTATCTCCTTCATGAACATGGCTCTCAGCTGTCCATGAGTTGTTAGAGAGCAGCATCATGTCACCGTTTGTTCCTCCTGCCACAGAGCTTAAAACCGACACGATGACTGCAGACTTCTTCTGTGCCGCATCAAGCGTTTCATTGAGATTCATATACTGAGTCTGATCTTCACTGTTGTCACTTTCTTCAAAAGTCTCCTGCTTCACTACATACTGCTCTACTTCCTGACTGGTGGAGAGCTCCACCTGTTCCTCTTTAATCTGTGGAAGATCTGGCTGCTCCTCTTCCATACTGGAGTTCCTCTCCTGGTGACAGAGCTGCTGGTCCTGGAGACCTTCTTCCTTACAGACGTTTTGCTGTGGGAGCTCTAGAGGGACAGAAAACAAAAAGAATACGATAGTACTGTGATGGGAAGAATCAAATGTAGGCATTGAAGCAAGTTACTAACAGTACGTTAAAACATGCATCTGAATGAAGCGGGTTACTGTATATACTGATGAAAGTTATCTCTTTGTGTTGTTAAAATATTCAAGTCTTATATACCTTTCTGGTGTAACGTTGTTACGGGTTTCAAAGCTATCTCCGATGGTCTGCGCTGGAGACCGATCTCCTCTTTGTGGTCGACCATAGAGGTTTGTAACTGGATCGGATTGTATTCATCATCAGCGTGACTTGTTGTTTCGTGCTGTCGTTTCTTTAGATTGGGCTCAGCCTCACTAGTTGCCTCATAGTCTTCATGTTTGACATCTTTTAAATCTTTGCTCTCGGTTACATGAAGGTTGCAGTCGTTTGGTGCCCCTACCACTGAGCTTATAACCGGCATGTTTGACACAGATTCTTTCTTTGAGGCACTTGGAGTCCGATCTTTACTCCGGTCATTTCCCTCAAAAATAGGAGTCCGTATAAAAATATCCACCTCCTGCTTTACTAAAAGTTGCTCTTCCTCCTGAACAGTACAGAGTTCCCCCAGTACCAATTGAATCTGTGGTGGTTCTGGGTTTTTTTGCTCCATACTGGAGTTCCTCTTCTGTTTACAGAGTTGGTGGTCAACAAGCGCCGCCTCCCCGACCTTCAGCAGTCGTGTTGGTGTGGGAGCTCTAAAGCAACAGAGAACAAAAGGAACATCATAGGCTGTGGGTCCAACAATTATCTTTGTAAATATTCTTTGTCCAACTGTAGGTGAAAAATATATTTGACCAATCTGGTGTGGAAACTAAGGTATATGACCAAATAAACAATGTTCTCTTGAAAACATGTGGTAGAAAAGTTAAAAAATGTTATTTCAATGGATTAGTTACATCGAGCTCTTTACCATGAATATACTCATATGGTGACAAATCAGAGGTTTTCACTATTCTGCCTGTAGTACATTAGATGTTGAAATAGAGGGAGGCAGCCCCGATTGGATTATCCTGCAATGAAAACATCTGGATATCACAGGTGTCGCTACCAGTGGTTAATAAAAGTAGGCACTTTGCCTCTTAACATAATTACCTGGTCAAAGGATGGTTGCAGGATTTAGGACAGCCAAGACAGAGAGCTCTACATGTGAATCTAATTACAACGATTACGCAAGTGTAAACAAAACCGAATGCTATCATTAAACAACAAACCGTGGAAAACAAAACGGAAATCTTTTATCCAGCTGGTTTAGTAATGCGGACAATTCTAGAACTAATTGCTGTTAACTCAACTAACTGTAATCAGAAAAGGAAGACCAACACAAATGAAGCCATGTGTTTGAGTCTGCTGAGCGCCAAACTCAACACTCACTGTAGGTAAATTAATGTTACATAAAGTGTATATAAAACGTCAAGTCCTAGGATAAATAAAATTCATCGCGAGAAAATTAAACGTAATCTGGTGACGGTTGCGGGACAGCTGTTAGCCTAGCTTGTCTGGCTACAAAGTAAAGTTATCTTTCTGTCAGTTCATGTTTATAAACAAGGTAATGAAACTCATTCTGCACAAAAACTAACGTCAAATCTAAATTATTAATAGAAAACAACCTCAGTTCAATGTTTACTTACTTTTTGAGATGAAAAATATTGTTTTAACCTTTTCCTTGATACGATAAGGTCCGGTCCTACTTCCTGTTCTTCTTCTTCTTTGTTTTTGCGGACTTCCTGGTTGCTCAAACATGGGCGGGTGTCATGCAGCGTTTCAATAATAATAATAATACATTTAATTTATAATGCACTTTACATTTGGATCAAATCTCAAAGTGCTACAAAGTAAAAGCAGATAAAAGCATAAATAAAAAATAAAATAATAACTATATAAAAGCCTTA
>VRLP01004529.1:0-47712 GCA_009660295.1 Lophius piscatorius
TGAGTATAAACAAATATAATCATAATAGTAATAATATATATATATATAATATATAATATAATAGTTCTGTTTCTCAGCCTGCTTGCTTTGTGGTTTTCACAGGGAAGTTGATGAGAGAGAGCTGCAAACAGCGGTGTCTACAAGCCTACTGGAACCTACAAAAGGATTATAAGGAAGGAACACAAGAACTTTGAGAGACTGTTCATATGAGTCATTTAAGTAAGAGATTCTGCTTTGACAACTAAGCTGAACTTTTACCTTTTAAGATTGTGCACGGCACAACAGAAAGTTAATGTTCCATGGACATTTTTTCTGTGAAGAACCCAGAGAAGGTTATTTGATTATTATTAATTTCATAAATAGTGTTATTTATATCCAGGCTTTTTTTCTCTGAAGAACCCAGAGAGGGTTATTTGGTGATTATTTATTTCATTAATAGTGTTATCATTTATTTCCTGACTTTTTTTCTGTGTAGAACCCAGAGAGGGTTATTTGGTTATTATTTATTTCATTAATAGTGTTATTATATATTTCCTAACTTTTTTTTTTCTGTGAAGAACCCGGAAAGGGTTATTTGGTTATTATTTATTTCATTAATAGTGTTATTATTTATTTCCTGACTTTTTTTTTCTGTGAAGAACCCGGAAAGGGTTATTTGGTTATGTGTGGCTTTCTGGAAAACAATAAATTTTTACGTTTAGGCACCCCTGCGATCGTCACACTTTTTCTGTTACAAACTGAACCCGGCCCCGCATCAGGGAAGGGAAAAGTTATGTGGCCCTCACAGGAAAAAGTTTGGGGACCCCTGGTGTAGAGGGTCCCCCACCTTTTTTGAACAGCGGTCAAAAATTGGCCAAATGATCAAGCATAACATCTTTACCGCCTGCCTAATATTGAGTAGGCCCCATTTTTGCTGCAAAAGCAGGTCTGAAATACACCGTGAAACATTTCTATCAGATCCAGCCTCGTTTTTTTTTCTTACATACTTAAGGGGCTCATCTGTTGGCCCAAACCGTGTTACCAGCTCACCAGGCCATCACACTCTTCACTCATCACACTTTTTATTGCTCAGATCCTTATTCTTGTCCCTTTTTGCTGGTCCCAGCACATCAACGTCAGGACAAAACCTGCTGTCTGATATATCCCAACCACCGACAGGTGCCTTTGTAAAAAGATAACCAAAGTTATTCACTTTACCTGTGATTGGTTGGTGTGATTGGTCCTGGTTTATCAGCGTGCACACAGGCACACATATTAGCACAGACACCACCAAAAGTTGTAGGTAGTTTTAAAGTCAATGCACATAAATATTCCTTGGATGAAAATCCTTGGGATTCAACAAAGTCACTCAGTCAGAGGAGCCCTAGCACTATGTCTGTATGTTTTACAGACATTCAGTATCGGTCTCAGTCTGTAGTGGCACAATGTCTTATGTTAGTTGCAACTTACCTTTCAAGGGAATGGGGGACGACTCTATGTATGCACCATTTTACAAGGAAAGGTGGAGATGGACTGATCCTTAATGCACTTTCGCTATGCACTTTAGACAATGTGCAATACATTATTTAAACATGGCCCTAAAAGTAAAAATCTCTATCAATGCCATGTCACACATGATTTGAAATTTACCCCCAAAACATCATTCCACATACTATCAAACATTAAAAATACTTCACCTCACATGCAATGTACGCAATACTTTTAACACAGAAGGGATTTGTCTCTAAAATGAGATTTAAACTGGTAAATCTGTCAGTACCAATACTTCATAGAAATTAGCAAGCACAAGCATTGACAAATAGAGTTAGTTCAGCACTCTGAAAAGGAAAAGTGTTGCTTGGTAATGAAATTTGTTGCATGGTGCTTGATTCTCCTTGTCCAGACTAGAAACACAGCAGGAGGTATATAATCCTACTTAAGGCTAGCTATTCTAGTGTAATCTCCAGCTAACTCACAAACAAGAACAAGACTACACAGAAGTCACTTTTTACTGCTCAATCAAAGATTCCAACTTTTAGATAATAGCCATCTGTCATCTTTCTCAGTGTTTTGTTTGACTAAGTCTTTCTTTCTTTGACTTTCCATCAATCACAATGTCACGCTGAATGTGATTTTATATTGGATTACATGTGACCTCTTTATAGTAAGACCTGTGATCCTTCAAGCATCTCTACATTACATGAGAATATTAAGTGGAACATGTGTATATTCAGGTATGCTTATGTGCATGCATACAGCATGTCCTTGAGTATGTCTTTATGTGCTTGCTTCAGTGTATAGGTGAGTATTTCAGCTCAACCAAAAAAAAAACGCTTTTTCACAAAGTGATTCAGTGGGACCCCAGGGGAATTCTTTGCTTCTATGTCAACTGTTCCCCTTTCATTTCCTGCCTTGTCAACATGCAGTGCAAGAGCATTCCTAACAAATTCTGGGTCATTTCAACAAAATAGTCAAAACTGAGCTCATCAACAACAATCCTTCGCCATCCATGTTCAGAGAATATAAATGACACTCACGTTAAGCCACAATCACAAACCAATAGAGCATGTGAGAAAATGTAGTTTTCAACCTTGTGCTCTCCAAAATGTACACATTTCCCTTCTTTATGGGTCTTAAAAATGTTGTGTACCTCTAGAAAGTGGACCACAGCAGGAATAACATCATCATCACTGTCAAAATAATGAACCCCAGTAGTGTCAGAGTGTCATATCTGGTGAACAGGGCAGCAGAGTGTTATCTGTAAACACGGATGGCAGTCACTGATGTGAATTGGTGTAGAATCACTCCACTTTTTAGGTTTTAATTAGTAGATGGATATGAACTAGAAGAGAAATTTCTCAGGTTCAAGCTTGCAAATGGCAAAATTGTTCGTTGGAATCTTCTACCAGTACTACTTCTCATTGGATCCAAGGACTTTCAAGCGAACACTTTGGTCATGTGGAAAACTTCAGGAACGTGTTCTAGGAAGATACCGAGCTGTGAGCTAATGTAAGGTTGTTTCATTCCTTCATGTCTTCAGACTTTATCAATTGTCTCCTGTGTAGGACAGGGGACCAAGGTTCCACTCAATCTATTGAGATTACATTTTGTAGTCCACTTCTTCATACCGTGAGAGGGTTCAAGATTCCCTTCTTATCTTACCACCATGCCATTATGGATCTCCAAAGGTGTTATGTCTTGACACCCAGGTATCAGATTGTTGAATGAAAGCCAGTGTCCATTTTCTCAGACACTGCTGACTCGCAATGTTCAATTGCCCAAAACAGATATACCACAAAATGCATTACTTTCAGACTTTCGGTGTGATCAATCAAAGATTTATATTGTAAGTGAATGAAACAAGAACTGTATGACAAGCCTCTTTCTTTAACCCAAACTCCCAGATGCTCCATTAGTGTGACATCTGCCATTGGCAATGAGAGAAAGATCTAGAACAGAGAGGAACCATGAATAAGGTTAAATTATGCTCACACTGAAGGAGAATTGGTCTGTTTTCACCCCTGCTAAAAATTTGAGCAGAAAACTGGCCTCAAACTTTGATAGTACCTAATTTTAAGCCCATATTATCTAGTTGTGTTATCCAATCTGCTCAATTTGAACCACCCTGATCATTGTCAAACATATGTATTTTTTTGAAGTTAAAAATATGGCATTGGTACTCTCTGAACAGGATCACTATAACTAATGAGAGAGAAATGCCGCCAAGGTACAGTGAAAAAGGACCTGAGGGTGAAAGCTAGTATACTTCCGTTGAATTATATCTCTGATTACTCATATTAACTGACTTCCAATTTCTATTTTTTTCTTCTGTTTCTTGTATACTGGCTTGCGGTTCAGCTGATTTCTACAGTACCTTCATTTATTTTTTTATGTTACACAGTAGCTTCCATGCACATCACATGATGTAATGCATTCTTTGGTCCCCCGAGGTTGAGAATCTTAATAGTATGTGATGTCCCATCACTTTTCAGTCTTGTATTGTGCATGTTTGAAGTTACATTCCATTCCATTTTCTTTAACATCTTTCACACTGGACAATTTGCAAGTTAATCCCAGGGTCAACACATCCAGTAAAACAACCATTAACACTCACATTCACACCAACAGGAAATATGGAGTCATAAATTCACCTCTAATCCATGCTTCTGGACTTTGGGAGGGAAAAAAAACAAGCAAACGGGGTGAAAACATGAAAGCCCACACAGAAAAGTCCCAAAGGCAGTGGTGGATTTGAAACCGGGCCTTCTTACTATGAGGGAACAGTACAACGTACCGTGCCACCCTGTTTGATGTTGGCCAGAAGAACGCGTGTGACGACGTGCAATTTCATTCCCAATTGTCTGTAGTGTTAGTCCTGCTATAGAAAAATATTGAATAGTCAAAATTGCATATGTTGTTGAATGGATATATATTTCAAGTGGAATTTGACCAAAAAGTGTGTTTGAACCATAAATCTCCACCATGACTGACCATTCCATCCGAATGGCCGCACAAGTTACTTTCATAGTTAAATGTAACACCTATATTTTGGCATAGGGGAGGCAACTGTTTCAGAAGAGTCAGGACTTTCTGTTCTGTGGGCATATTCTTCTCAGATGTAGATCCTGTTCCCAGAACCAAAGCCAGACTCTGATAAGAGTTTTTGGAAATCTGTCGATACAATTTTTTCTTGAATTGTTGTCTTCAGGATTCTAACATTACAAAGCAAAAAAAGGGGCCAACCAATTTCCACAGATCTAAATATACTAATTAGAAGCCTTGGTCCTTTGCGCAATGCTCACTTTTCCGTACAGTATTAAAGTAATCCATCAAGTCATTTAGGCAGAACTGGAAATGTCTGAATCTGCCCCCTTATCTGGATCCCCTGCAAAATTGAATGGGTTCTTCCTAGCTAAATGCCCCACAGACTTAATGTGTTTCATTAAATTTGTAAGGTAGTTGATATAAAAAAAAAATGGATCTGCCATTTTTTCTGGTTCCAATTCGAAATTTAACAGGTTACTCTCTCACATGCCTAACCCCGAAACATTCATTCATCCACCCATTTTCATGGAGTTCATGAAAATCCGTCAAGGAATTTTGGTGTAATCCTACTAGCAGACAAATAATCTCAACTGATCAAATCACCTCTTTGGGAGAAGTGATAAATGAATTAATGACTTAGAATCTTTTGCATTCCAACCTTCTGCAGCCAACACCAACACCAATGACCAGAACACACTTCATATTTGTGACAGTGAATAATGGGTATTGGAAATGGGAAAATAATGTGACAAAAGAATCAATGTCACGGTCTAAAATTTGCCAGTCATATGCATTTTTTTCAGTAGTACAATATTACGTACACAGTCAACATATTTGTGGAAACGCCTTTGTAAAGACATTAATTAAGTGGAATGCAGAGTTTTGCCTCTATTCTGTCTGGGAAAAAATTATCTCCCGAAAGTCTGAGGGGGATGGAGGTTAAGGTAAAGTTTCTGGTATGACTATCTTCATTCTCTACTTTTTGTCCTCCCCTCATACCTATCTTCACTCCTAAAGCCACTCTATCCCTCCCCCCTTCCCTCCCCTCCTTGCAGTCTCACCCTAAGTGGCCAGTTACCAATGTCAGTGGAAGCCCAATTAATGAAGAGGTAGATTTATTAGCAAACCATCAGAAGAATAGACAGCAGGGAGCGGTAATCCCAAAAGCCAGCAAGTATGTAAAGCTTGCATACCAGTGTGCATACCAAAAAAGGAGAGCAGGGGTATGCAGACAAATTTAATAAATACAGGATTGCAAAGAAATGTAGAGAAAATTAAATGTAGATGGTGAATGAAATAAAACAAAAATCCAAACATCAGACAGTTGGGAGAGAGGAAGAACCCAGTCAAAGACGGATAGGGAGAGGCAGCATCCCGCTCTCTTCTCTCTCCAGCAGTGGCTGCAGAACAAGCTCTTACCGTCTGTTGTAGGTCTGGGATTCCAATGCGGATGACCACGGTGTTGCCTGTTGGCTCCTCCATGGATGCTCCTGCACTGTGGCTGTGCTCTGCACCAGGACGGAAAGCCGGAACAGTAACGGGAAAGGGAATGCCGCTGTCCTCTTCCCGGGAGCTGCCGCTGTCAGTGCTGGCCCCCTGGCTGCCGTTTGCCGTGTGTGTGTAAGTGTGTAAGTGTGTGAGTGTGTGTGAGTGTGTGTGTGCGTGCTGCTTCTGGTCCTGCCGTGGAGGGCTGGGTGGCTCATGTTTGCCGGTTGCCGGACGCAGAGGCATGCTCCGTGTTAGGGGCTCTCTCTCTCTCTCTCTCTCTCTCTCTCTCTCTCTCTCTCTCTCTCTCTCTCTCTCTCTCTCCAGACACACACACAACCTCACAAACACCCACACAGAAAGATCTCGTTCACACACCGCTTAAAGCGTGCATCACTCGCCTGGGAGAGAAAAGAGAGAGACGGGGAAGGAAGGTGGCAGGGAGGGAATGGACAAAGGAGGGGATGGGATGTTAGGGAGAGAAGAGAGGGTAAAACAAAGGGAAGGTAAGTACCATGGCAACTTGGCAAATATAAGCACACAGATATGGAACTAAGACAAAATCTGATAACTGACATTCATGGAATAGAGCATAATTGATTAATTGCAATCTGATTTGTTGAAAAAACTAATCCAATAAAATTTGTCAGAAGTGAGACAATTAGTCTTTAAAAATAATTAAATTAATAAAACAAGAGATAAGAAGCAGAATAAGCATTAAAAAGATTTGGATCTATATATATCAAATGTAATATTGTTTGACAACAATATTATTGTATAATAAATGTGAGTGTGGATACAAAGATATGTTTAATTTTACCTCAGTTTGATATTACACATTTTTAATATTCTAAATTCATCATATGAATAGTGATGGTATGATTATTTCTTAATTACTCTGCTCAATGCTGGACAGGTATCATTTTTCATTTTAGAATTACTGTGAAATCCTGAGAATCGGTCTGTTATTGTTGTCAATATGACCATTATTGGTCTAATGTCACTGAAAAATCTATATTTTGGTACCAACCTATATTTTCTCTTTACGTCAAATGCCATTCCAGATGTGTTGTTTAATCTCAGTCATCCATGACATTAAAACCACCTGCCTAGTATTGTGAAAGTTTCTTTTTGCCACTAAAGCATGCAATACACTGCGGACCTGATATACAAACGGTTTGCGTGTGTAAAAAGCGGTGCAAACTTGATAGCATCCGCAAACAAATGAGCAAGCTGATCTACTAAGGATGTGCACTGAGGATTGCATCTGTCAAATGTGCAAAATAACCCGCGCTATCCATTTAATAGGTTTCCCTTAATGAGTATGCATTATCATGCATTTCTACCCGAGTGTGCAAAATACTGGGAGGAGTAAATGCAATTAGGTTCATTTAGCGAAAGTAATGTCATTTACCTAGGATTGCATCTGTATTTAATAGGTTTGAAAGGAAGGTGCTAATCGTCACAGACACGGTTTGGAATATTAAAAAGCATCACGGGTTACAGCAAGATGCCATGAAGTGGACCACTGGCCACATGTATGGCTGTGCATGCTATGTGCTCTCCTCCCTCTCCATTCACCGACTGCTCTGCCGTGGGACCGCTTTGATTGAAAGACCTTACCATTGCCTGCACCCCATCTTCGATCCCTCTTGCCATGGCCATCGTCAGACCAGATCCCGCACTGACCAGCAGCCTGGTGGCCTTGTGTGACACAAAAGCTTGCGTTCCACAAACAGTCTGTTTGACCCACAACATTGACTTTAATGCAGATACTCCCCCCGATCTCTTTAAGTAATGTTCAGATTTATTTTCTGTAGCTCAACAATATTTTTATTTGCCTCTTCCACTAACAACTCCAATTCCATGGCATTAAATTTGATTCTTCGCTTTTGGTGTCTCTGCTCTCCATCCAAACTATCCCAGGTGGTATCTGGTAACACACACAAAACCCTCTTTTAAATAGGATGCCTCTACCATGTTTGTTGTTGTCATGTCACGCAATTATTCTTAGTTGATCACCGGCAAACCAAACGTAAACCAAAAGAGCAACTCGTGCCTGGATCCAGTTGATTAGCCATAAAAATGTGTCCATAGTCAAAGTTGCTCAGATCCTTACACTTTCCCATTTCCCTTCTCCAAAAACCTCAACTTGAAGGAAAAGGTATTAACTTACTGTCTGGTATATCCCATTCACTGACGGCTGTCTTGATGACGAGGTAATCAATGTTATTCTCATTTAACCTGTCAGTGGTTATATATATTGACCCACTTATCTAATTAATACTGTCATATTCAGTATGACCTCTGTGTGGTGTAGAAGACTGAGGAGTATTGTCAATTTCAAAGCTCTCCAGGTGAGCTTCACATGCAAGCAAAGTCAACCAAGAAACATTTGTGGCTGGTCTGTAAATTATAAATTGTGATTTTAAGTCAGTGCTATACTCCATTGTGTAAACAGACCAGATCCTGCACTTACCAGCTGCCTGGTGTTTGAGTTTACCCAAGGCAGCTTTTATTTTCTTATTGGCTGGAATATAAAGCAAGCACTTCAGGGAAGTATGAGTGAACAAAGCGATAGAGCTGCTATTAGACAAGACAATGTGGGCTGATAGACACATACAGACAGAGACAGACACACGAGGTATAAGGTTTGGAAAAGATGGCCAAGAAAGTAACATACACTATGAATATCATAAAAGGAAATATTGACAAATAACATTTTGTATATATACTACGACTTAATAAATGGTTGTGTTTTAAGTGATTGAGGAAAGTCTCAATGGATTTCCCTTGATTTTAGTTTTAACGTAAATATAACCTCATTAAATAAAAAACAACAACAATCTCAATATCAAAAGTGAGTCTGCCCCTGCTGCTATACTATACCATCAGCAACTCCATGGAAAGACTAAAGTTTTAGGAGAGCCTTCATTCAGACCTATAGTATATGTCATTTGGAGCTGTCTGTTAATGAACAATTTATTTACCTGAGTTGGAAAATAATTACCCAACACAATTATGTCTATTACAAAGCTGAAATAAAAGAAAAAATTAAGTAATTATAATATAACAATAAAAAGAATTACAAGTTTTAGGTTTTTCTCTAACGGAAATGTATTCACATACCAGGAGGTTAAGTGTGTGTGTGTGTAAGTGCGTGTATGTATCTGTGTGTGTTATATAGGGTTACATGTCAGGCCTCTGCCAGTGCTGGGCACTCTGCAGCATGTAATCCCATTAGCACAGGAGAAAGATCATGTCAGCTAACCCTAACACTTTAGAGAATCGACTCCGCAAGTATGCAGCTATGCAACTTTGGCCCACCAGGTCTTTAGAGTGAAGAAAAATGTAGCATACAAATCAAACACTGGGCAAATAGGTCTTCATGTACTATCAAACTGACAACACAGACCCTCCCGACAGATTGCATTACATTTTGTTTAGTTTTAAACAACATATTAATATATTTATGATATTGAGTTGTTTTTCAATATCAGCATCCAGAGTGAAACACTTGAATTTTTCTGATCTCTACAAAGATCTGAGAACAGGAACTGCGTAATAAACAACTAAATCCCACAATTTGTGGGATTACATTCTGGTAATGTGGCAGAGGGGCCTAAAGTACCTTACTATTATGAAATAACTATTCCCAAAGATAACTGGGGCACGGCCACCGGGAGATTTCATCCTAATTGCATCATACAAGGATAAGCAGTTCAGGCTGCAATTGAACATATTGTCACACAAGGAACAAATTATCTAGTAGAGCCAGTGGTCAGAGAAATAAAGACAGGGACTGAGGTTAATATGTATATATGTATACCTTAAATTTCACCAGTGCAGTTTCAAGAATAACAATTCTAATACTGAAGATGGAGGAATAACTTTGTGTGTCTCCAAGGCCGTAAATCTCTATCTAGCTCCCATCATGTTTAGTAAAGTGTACTTGCTGTTTCTAATCTCTCGGGCCATAGCTAAATAAATGTACACTACTTGACACTAGACTAACTGCTTGATAAAACAGGAGACCTCGGATTAAAAAAAAATATCGAACATCACTAAGACTGTGTTATAATTCAACATAATTTATCATCTGCACTTGGAACGATATCTGTAGCACAGTGTGATGATACACAAGTCATCCATAACATTAGTCTATTAATGTATGGGTTTCGTTTTTTGTGTTATTGCACCTTTCGAAAAGAACCAGTATAAACTTTTTACAGAAATGTGTGCTGCAGTAGCTCTTCCTTGGGATTGGACAACGTTGGCTGGCCTTCATTCCCCGCACACATCAATGAGGCTTGAGCACCCACGACCCTGTTGTCTAATGACCGGATGTTTTTCCTTTTGCCCCTTTGGTAGGTTCTAACCACTGAAGACTGGGAAAACCCAACAAGTTTAGCAGTTTTAGAAATGCTCGGGCCCAGTCATGTAGATATCAAAATTTGATCCTTGTCAAAGTTGCTCAGATCCTAATGCTTGCCCATCTTTGGAAAACTAACAATTTGGAGCCGTTCAGACACTTATAGGTTAATACTGCAGTTCAGATTCTATTTAACTCCAATTGCTTGAGAGGATTAAGAGAGTGGAGTAGAAATATAAGGAGGCAGGCTCCCATGCCTTAGCTGTCAGCTTCTGCCTGTTTTCTCTTCAGCTCAGATCTCTTTCATCCTATCCCCTCTCACTCCATCCCTTGTGCTCCAGGCCAGTGAAAACAGAGTGAATAATTTATGACTATACAGAGCAGTGTGTGCATGCATCTGGTGTGAAGTACGCCTGTATTGGAAACATGTGCTAATCTTTGAATTTTCTAGCCATACACCTACACATGAGGACAGTCAATCACAAACAGCTGAGATCCTCAGCCAACCATCAGTCAACCCATCCTGCTACGCCCCAAGACTTCCACACTGGAAAGAAGGAAGCTGGGGCAGAGGGTTGGAAATAACCGTGAACAGCTGACTGAGGTAGCATGAAGCGTAGAGGGTCGGAGAGGATGTCAGTGGGCCAAGAAAAAAGTAGAGTGAAAGGAAGTGAGGCACGGAGAGGAGGATGGCAGTGAAACAACAAAAAAGGAAGGTTGAAGAGTTGGCAGAAGTGTAGGCAGGGAGGAAAAATGTTATATATGAACAGCTTTGACAATCTGACCAGATAGCCCTGTCTGACTGGGAGTAAACTGTTCACAAAAGCCATCAGAGTCTGCTTCACGCTACACTACACATGGTAAAGAAAATGCCAACGCTTCTCAAGAACTGATGTCACAAAGGGCACACGCATTATATAGTTGTCCATGTAAACATTTTCATTTAAAGTTAATCCACTGGTAAAGCTGAGAAGCATCAAAAAAGGGAGGCATTGGTTGGTTATCTGCTTACTTTGGTTGTATATTTTTTAGACAACATGCCTAGAATGCATACGTGTCACTCAAAATAGCTTATATCT
The DNA here is from genome assembly GCA_009660295.1 of Lophius piscatorius. Classification (NCBI taxonomy): domain Eukaryota; kingdom Metazoa; phylum Chordata; class Actinopteri; order Lophiiformes; family Lophiidae; genus Lophius; species Lophius piscatorius. The sequence goes on from VRLP01004529.1 coordinate 11,461, forward strand.
ATTTTGTTTTTTATTTACTTTAAATAGAGATAATTATGATTGAACCTTTTTTCACACCTCCACTCCTTTGTCATTTATTTTGGCCTGAGAAATGTTATATCACTGATGAGATTCTTAGAATTTAATCACAGGTTGTATTGATTTTTGGTGTCTCTTTCTCTCTTATTCACTGTCATGGGGAAAATTAAGCAGTGGTAAGGCAAACTCCCAGCATAGGAGGGGGATTTGGAAACCAGAATGCATATGTGTGCTATTAATGAAATATACAGATATTGGCCATCTGGGGTGTCGGACCACATGTGGGATAGGTGTTCCCTTCCACAACACCAACATAATAGTGTTATCTTATAGGACAACAAATGTCACTCGTAAGGCCACTGAAGTGGAATACAAGGATCAGCTATGAAGCTGAGGTAGCCTTCATTTTATATGATGACTAATGCTAATTGCCATCATCTGGGTAAACTAAAGAACGACTTTTTATTTATTTTTAAACTCCACTTATTTGTGTATGAAATGGCTGGCCAATCATTGCCATTTTGTTGTTAATTACAATGTGTGTAGCATCACAAGGTTTGATTGTATGTAAACGTTTTTAATTAACATTTTTTTCATTAAACTCTTAAAACCCTTATAAAGAAGCTCAAAAATCAAAGTGAAGCAGGTTAAAGGAAAACCCCATTTTGTAAAACTTAATCTAAAAATGACATAAATATCATATTTCGACTTTTCCAAATTAATATACTTGCAACAGGTAACAGTAACAAAGGAGTTAAAGAGGCACCTTCAGATTGTTGCTGTCAACATGGGTACAGGTATGGGTAAAATGTACTCTACAACCTTTAGACCTCAATCCTTTTTTCTGTCTAACACGTTTCAAAATAAAGTTCAATAGGTTACAGAACAAACCTTATTTCTTAAACCCACTCTCTAAAATAACATGCCGTATTTTATATGTTGGGTGTTCAAAGGTCAGATGTTAAACTTTTGTCTGGTTTGGAATCTGCATGCAGCAAGGTTAGTGTGTGGCTTGAGATGACCATTGAGGAAAAGGATTGGATACTGAAAAACATTTCAACAACCTTTTCTGTAACTTTGTGGCAGGAACAGAAAAAAAATATCATCCTCCACTCCAAGCGGAACATGAGAAAGAGAATACAATTCTTTCTATAAATGGCCTGTGTGTGTGTGTGAGCATGCATGTGTAGGTGTGGGTAGATGCCTGCATGTACAGCCCCCTTAGTGTAAATACCACAATACCTGACCCATCCAGTGCCCTGGGGGCACATGCAGACACTCCATAAACCATGGGCTTAAGGGTTTTGGAATCAATACGCTACAGTAGCTGCATCCCAAAGCCAGTGTCTCTTTCCAGTTTTCATGGTCTGACACAGCAATCAGATGTGTCCCCTTTTCTTTTTTTCACACTCTCACAAACACACACACACACACATAAACACACTTTGAGTTGACATACATGAAAACTACAGTGAGTAATCATAATGTTATGCCACTCTTGAGTATTGATATGAGTATTTGTTGTTGTTTGTGATTTTGTTGACAGAGTTAAAATTCTGCATGGCAAGCTACTGCTATAAGGCTTTTCCATCTGTCACGGACAGGACTATGAATGTGACAGCAGTATTTAATGTTGTGGAAAAACCTATTGCATCTCTTTTTTTGCATATGCTGTAGAGAGCATATTTGAGCGCTATGACATTTCTTGGCTCCAACGGAGAAGAGTCTGTAATGATTCTGGGCAATGCATCACTGGAGCCGATGTGACATTTTTAAAACCAGGCAATTGATAGAACATTTAAAAAAATATATATATAGTCTATGAATGTAAAAAATATATATGCAAGAAACAGAAAAGTAACCCCTAAAAAAGCTAATCAAATGTGTTCCAAACACAAGTTGTGTCTGGGGTATATATTTTTAGAAATGCAGTGGATGTGATCACAAATATGTGTCCAAATCCACACAGCATGCTTACTACTCTTTCTACTCCTACTAACACTTCTTGTTTTCTGACAATCCCTGTTTCATAATCTGTTTGTCTGTTTATGAAATCTCTCTTTCTAATCACAGGAAGATGTGGATCTACATTTTATCTTGATCTCTGTGTTCCTAGGGTTGCTGCTGGAGCAGCAGTTTGCTCTTTGATGCAGCCTGCCTATTAATAATCAATGGGGCTCCCCAGAGACAACTTCATGAAGCCAGCCACCCAATTAAGACCTGTTTCACACCATGCTCTGCATTATGTCTCCACAAACCATACTGGCTCTCAAAATAATAATAATAATACATTTAATTTATAACGCACTTTACATTTGGATCAAATCTCAAAGTGCTACAAGGTAAAAGCAGATAAAAGCACCAATAAAAAATAAAATAATAACTATATAAAAACATGACCAAAAAGCAGCATTGTTAAATAAAAGTTATAGGTTCTGATAAAAAAGGAAAGTTTTAAGTCCTTTTTTTAAATGTGTCAGTCGTCTGTGGAGCCCTCAGATGGTCAGGGAGGGCATTCCACAGACGAGGGGCAGCAGAACAGAAGGCCCGATCACCCATGGTGCTGAGCTTAGTCCGGGGAAAGAGGAGGCGGTATGAGTGGGGAGAACGGAGGGATCGTGTTGAGGTGAGTAGTTCTTTTAGGTATAAAGGGGTGCATTACCATGGATGCACTGGTGAGTGAGGAGAGAGATCCTATAATCAATCCTTTTGGAGATGGGAAACCAAAGAAGGGAATGAAGAACGGGGGTGATGTGTTTGTGTTTACGCACACTCATCAGGATCCTTGCAACATACTATAGTCTTTGAAGACTTTTATCAGGGATCCCGATGAAAAGTGTGTTACAGTAATCCAGTCAGGAGGAGACAAATGCTTGGACCAGCTTTTCAGCATCACTCAAGGTGAGTGAAGAACGGAGTTTGGAAATATTTCTGAGATGGTGAAAGGAGATCTTGCAGATGTTTTTGATGTGGGATTCAAAAGTGAGTTGAGGGTCGAATCTTACATCGAGGTTGGTGACTGATGAAGAGAGGGGAATGTCGTGACCAGAGAAGGTAATGATGGTTATGCAGGAAGACTGGGTCTGAAGTGGGGTGCCAATTAAAATTGCTTCGGTTGACAGGGGAGTTGACAGGGTAGATGATGATGACGATGAGGATGGAGAGGCTGCGGAGGAACATGTGTCAGTTTTTATGTAGATTTGCGTGTCATCAGCGTAGCAATGGAATGAGAGTCCATATCGAATGATTACATAGCCAAGGGAGAGCATGTATAGTATGAAGAGAATGGAGCCGAGGACTGATCCCTGGGGGACCACACAGGTAACGGTGTGTGTCCGGGACCTTGAACTTCCAAGGGAAATGTATTCTGTTCTGTCTGTGAAGTAGGATTGAAACCAGTTTAGGGCGGTGGCAGTGAGTCCAATGGTGTGATGTAGGCGGTCCTGGAGGTGGGCAGCAACTACTTTTTCCAGTACTTTGGAGAGGAATGGGAGTTTGGAAATGGGCCTGTAATTAGGAAAAACTTCTGGATCGAGAGTTGGTTTTTTGAGGAGTGGTCTGATTATGGTGGCTTTTAGGGCAGATGGAACAAAGCCAGCCTGGAGGGATTTGTTTATTACAGCAGTGATCAGGGGACTGATCTGTTTATAGTATTGCAGGCTGTAGAACTCTGATGGAACAGACAACGCCAGCGTCCTCTCCCTTCAGCGTCCAGACTGCAACAGGGTCTGGCCGACCCTGCAGAGCGTTGTGGCAGAGTGTTGTGGCAGAGCGTTGTGGCAGAGCGTTGAGGCAGAGCGTTGAGGCACAGCGTTGAGGCAGAGCGTTGAGGCAGAGCGTTGAGGCAGAGCGTTGAGGCAGAGCGTTGAGGGGGTCAAGGATGTCACAATGCCAGGCTCCACTTAATTTGAGTGAGTCGGGATTGTGCCTTTTAGGACTCAACACTTTGACAAGCCTAATGCAGTTTCAATTCAAACTGATTCCCAGGTGTTGTAAGTTCTTTTTTCACCCATTTGGCCATGCAAAAAGACCGACTAGGTGCGTTGTATTCATAATCATGTATTCATAATCATTTCTTGAGACATAGCTTCAACAAACACCTTCATAAACCATGATCAGTATTTGTGCCTTTTAACACTAACTTTATTATTGGACAAACACTAACTTTAACTTTATTTAATTTTATACAAATGTTATTTTGTGGTGTTTCCATGGAAACATGTTAATTTAGGTAACTAGGAAGGGTGGTCATTTTGTCCAAAGGAAACCATATTAACAACTTGTAGTTATTATTATGACTAATAATAACTACGAAAAAAGGTAATAAGAAACAAAAATAAGTTGTAATATTATACAGTATGTAATAATAGCATAATATATAATTATAATGATATAATAAACAATATATCCAATGATAATTGAAAAGAAAATCGTACTAACGATAAAATTTTATTTCATCATTGCAGGGAAAGATGACTTTGATTGTGCAGTATTTTTATGACATTTTTGTATAATGTTTTGCGGGATGAGCGTGAACTTCAAATAACTTTTGTTTTCAATAGAAATGAATTTATGATTTAAGAGCAGGGCATGGACTAATACCTAAAGTGCTGCTATGTTCGTATTAATATAGATTCACATAATTTCTTTTTTTTTTAAAAAGACATAAAAGTGACAACACATTGTGTAACAAAGCAAATCCTGGCTTCAATTGCACAACCAGTGAAAAAACCTAAAGCACAATCAGGCTATGGAACTGTGACATCTGTGATCGAAGCTAGAATATGGAAGTGGGAATAATTATAACAATGGATGGGGGTCAATATGGATGTCTCCCCGCACTCATACTTTTTGCTGTATGACCTGGCATCCTCCTTCCATACAATCATGAATATTTTACGCTGCTTACTCCATTACTGCCCTTAAACCTTCCGTATTCTCTTATTAGGGTACATATATGCGCTCTTATCCATGCAAAATTGAGAAACAGATTACAGATTACAACAGGCTTTGTATTTAACCCATAAAATCGCTCTGTAACAGGGAAATAAAACATTACTTAACCGTCTATTTTGAGCATTTATGACCATCGATCTGCCTCTTGCATATATGAGGAAAATTCAGCATGTTAATTTCAAATTCAATCCTGTGGTGGATTGATACAACTGTCTATTTTGAGCATTTTGACCAGAGTGTAATGATGAGGGATGACACAAACAACAAAAAGACCTAAATTCTTTCATTTAAATCCCTGTTTCATATTATCAAAGGCCTCTAGGTATGTGTTTCCCTCTTCTTTTATCGTAGTTTGTAATAAACTGTTACTCTGCTCATCTTTCAGAGACGTGATTGCAGTAGCAGCAAAAGAAACTACACAGCCAAATTCAAACCTCCACCAGGGTAGCTTAGTTCCCTCATGAAGTTTCCACTGTGAAACTCACTCCTCAATGGTTTTTGTGGACCTATGGCAAACCCTTTCTTCTTGAACAAATTTGTAATGGACGACTGCATCAGTACTTGGTGCTATCTTCTGGTGTGAAAAATGTGGGCTCTCACATGGACAAACGAACCAATATCATCAAACAAAGGACAGTGAGAATAATCTTTCATTACAGTAATGAGCATATTTTACTGTTTCCATTGCATTCATAGTATTGTGATGTCAAAGGTTGCAATTAGCATTGTAACAATGAAACATTTTCTATTATTTATTTTAACGATGACAGGCAGCAACTTCATAAGAGGGTTCACGAGTCTTTAATTACCAAAAGCTATAAACATCTGACAAAACAACACCTGGTCCAGATGGTAGCAAAGTAGTTCTGACAGCATGATCTGTTATAAAACCAAAATAATATGTAACATTAACCAGGCTTGACTCTCAGATGACAAAGTAACCTTTAGCATAATTGATTTACCCGCAATCCCCGCATTGCAGCTAACTAATGGGCAAAATATAACCCTAAATATGCCAATAATCTGCCAGAAGTAAATCACTGCTGAGAACCTGTAGGTTGACTTTGGGGCAGTTCAGGAGGTAGTGGTCATGCCTCAATCAAAATGAAAGGGATTCAATACTCGGACTGTCCCTGCAGTGTAAATTTCATAGGGTCCTTGAGCAATTAAATATTAACTATTTGAAACATTGAACCCACTGCTTCTCAGGTAAGGTTCAACTTGTTCAACTTTTTTCACAATTTTTTTTACTGTATGTATGTGCTTTGTAATAAGTGTGATAAGGCCAAACTAAGCCCAAACTTAATGCATGTTGAGTTTTACAAAAAAAAAAAAACACTCATTAGCAAGCACCTTTTGCTGCACAATTCTTAAGTGTGTTACGTCTCTGCAGATCCATTATGCGTTTCTTGTCACAGCACCTTATTTCACTGTTGCTTTCATCTTCACCGTTAAAATAAAAACGTATGAATAAGCTGGGGAGTATACATTCAAACCCATCCCTTTCCCTGAGTAATGGAAAGAGAAAAGCAACATTACTGAACTGCAGCTCTTAAGAAAACCTGACAGCCTCCTGCAAAAGTCTCCAGCATTAATGGACCAGATTTCATTAATTCATTTCACAACATTTGAAATTATACCATAAGTATAATAACTGCTTAGACTGCGTCTAGTGGAATGGGCATTGTTGAAATTAAAGGAAACTGTAATCATCTTCGGCATAGCATTTCATATTAAGGTAAGTGTTGAACAAAATGCTCGACCCGTCTCATGACACAAGATGCATGTTTGACTTCATCTCTGCTGCCTGGAATAAACGGATCTTACCGATTTGATATACATGCTGCGCTGTCATGCCTAAAATGTTGCAATTTGTGTTTGTCATCTCCTTGAATTCTTTCAAACCCTGACTTTAGGGTATGTAAATGCTCTCCGACAACATGCACAAACAAAGTGATGAATATGACCAATTTTACATTCAGAACCACGGATGCCTGAAACCCGCCAATATTTTTCACATTACCATCACTTCCCTAATTTAACACAATTAATTTGCATACAAATAGATGCAACTGATATCAGGAGGAGGCTGAAAAGGGAAGTCAATTATACTTTAAATCGCTGTGTGGTTTTTTCGAAAAAAATTGGAATGGTAACTAAGGCAAGCCCTCTTCTTGGTTATGCAAACAAGATGCAGTATTTATGAGCTAAAGATTTTAAGACATCATTGAAGGGTTTGAAAAACAATAGTGCACAGATGGTTACAAGCCTTCATTTGAACAAATGACAGCCCTTTAATGCAGTTTAATTATGGACTTGTCTCCGTATCTCTAACTGTGAGGCTTAGTGTCTCAAAGACTTTCCAGTAAAAATGTTCTTTTCATATGTCTTTACTGTATGTATGTCTTCCTGCAATTATGCCTTTTTTGCAGGTCAACATGAAACAGACAGATCTGTTACATACTAATAATAATAATAATAATACATTTAATTTATAATGCACTTTACATTTGGATCAAATCTCAAAGTGCTACAAAGTAAAAGCAGATAAAAGCATCAATAAAAAATAAAATAATAACTATATAAAAGCCTTACCAAAAACCAACAATGTTAATTAAGGTTATAGATTCTGCTAAAAAGGAACGTTTTAAGTCCTTTTTTAAATGTGTCAGTCGTCTGTGGAGCCCTGAGATGGTCAGGGAGGGCATTCCACAGACGTACATACTGCACCCTGTTCAGTTAAATGACAATATTATAAAGCTATTCCTGGCAGATTTTTTAAAAAAAGGATTACAACATTCCTCCTTTATAAACATTTGTATTTTAAACCATTAGATGTAAAAGTTCTTCAGTCTTTACCAGGATGTTGATTTACATTCCCATATCGTATTTTTATCTGTATGTGTATAAGGAGACAAGTTTTTCTTATTATTTGTTTGAGACAAATAATAAGGTTTTAGCCAGAATTGTTTTTGTTGTTTGTTGTTGGTTTTAACTTCCTTGAGCCCTTTGTTGATTTGCACAGTTATCCTTTTTGCTTAATCAAGCAATACAGAAATATGTCCCAAACCTGCTTTTCCAATAAATGCATTTGCAAACTTGTTTCTTAGAGGCATCATCAATCTCAAAGTAATTTCCTCATCTGCCACTGCATATCAGCATTACCTGGTACAGAGACCATTAAAGGTGCCGCTGAAAGCCCTGTTTTTCTCCTGAAAGACTCTGTATTTGTTTTTTTGGTTAATTCACCTGAGGGACCCGTTCCTGAGGAACAGTGGGCAGCCATCTCTGGCAATTTGGTTTAAGGGTCTTGCTCAAGCTCCCTTGGATATGTTGACTGCTTGGTTCGAACCACCAACATGCCGAAAATGAAAATCACCTGAGTGCAAGATGCCTAAAAATGTAAAGGGTTAGAAAATTTAGGAGAAGAAAAGATCAGATGCCAATCTTTAGGATCCCCACAAAGTGAGGTGCGGTGAAATGTAATAGAAATTTGTCAATTAGTTTTTGAAGAGATGTGGACAGACCTTGTACTGCTGGACAAGCGTAAACCTTCAATATGTACCTTCCTGGCAGAATATAAAATACAGATTCCAAACTTCAGGTCAACAACTTACTGGGGAAATGAAAGACACCATTAGTATCGTGTTATGGCAGAAATGCAAGACAAATTATGTAACTTTGCCAGGTTACTATGGCCAGCTAAACAGGATGAAAAGGTTGCTGTTGTTTTAAGATAAGCTTTTTAAAAAAGTTTCATAGTCATTTTCAAAAAAAAAAATTTACAATTCAGTGTAAAAAAAAAACGTGAAAATACGTGAAATAATGTATTGTTATTGATGTGAAATCACTCTATCTCTATCTTAAGGGATCTTGTGTCGGACCCAGATCCGCCTGCTCCTCAGGGATTGGTCAAACGCAGATAAATAATTTCATTATGGTGTCCTGTATGTATGTACTGAGTTATTCAAAGATGAAAAATTATTATGATATTATTATTATTATTATTATTATTATTATTATTATCATTATGTCATCTGCATATTGTAGCACAATTACAGTGGAAGTGAAACGCATCAAGAAACTCCAGGGCAAAATCTTTCTGTCAACAATTCAGCTCTTTTCTTCAGAGATATTTAAGTTTTTTCTTCATTTAAAGTTTGATTGGACGTTCTTTCAAAGCAATAATTTGGGGAGTTTAACACATATCACCATCAAACACATTACTTATCACAAAGTTGGAATTTGGTAACATAAAATGTTTCTGAGGGCCACAAAATCAGAACAAGCAATTGTGAGTCATTGTCTTTGATGCTTGGTTCTCAAATGGACTCAGAGTTGATAACAATGTTTCCCAGATGTTAAACTTTATTTATGTACATGCATACAATTACTAGATATACTATATTCTTCACCTTTTTTGTTAACCCTATTCTCAACATAAGGACCAAAAATGAGGACTATAAGGCATCAAGGATTTCCTCCTGTATGCCCACTTTATGTCAAAAACACTGAAAACTCCCACATTCACTCGCACAATGTCACTTGAACACCGATATGCACGCTTGTTGATGTATTACCTATTACACTGCAATGAAAGCGCTGGCAGTGAGCCCAGGCTGAGGATATTATATAGTGTTTGGAATAATAAGCAAGGTTAAAAATAACTTTATCTATCACCGCAGAAATATAGTGATATAGGTTGAGGAGAAGCCTCTCCTACGCGTCATGAAGAACACGTGCTACTCAGATTGCATGGACTGATGTGGGAGGAGTTACAATAAAATGCAGAGTCAGAACTACCTGGCACTGAACTGCAACCATCGCTGAGATTACTGGGGAAACAGAGCCAGCAATAAAGACGTCATCTAGAATAATGAGAGGAGAAAATTAGGGACAGTGATGCCCTTAGCGTATTGTTGCAGTTTTGCTGCAGTAAGATGCTTGATGGAAAACTATTTAAGACACAAAAAATTAGGCCTATGCTGTCATACCCAACAGAAAGCATATATCCCCAAAAAGCAACCAATCCCCTGTGTTGTACAAGCAATTCTCTGACTGACCTCCTCAAATTAAATGTGAAGTAAAAAAACGTGTGTTTTAAATATAAAGAGCTACCCCTAGTAAAATTTGAACTATTAGAGTAAAATATGATACATGCAAGATAGATATCATCACGTCAATTCATATGCACCAAATTGGACCAACGGCTGAGAAAAATGGTCCAAAAAGGTTTGAAGATTAAGAAACCCTGATTGTCAGAAATATACAACTGACATTTCCCAAAATCAATTCAGTTCTTCTTTTTACTAAGGTCTATTTTGGTGTAAAATTTGACAATGATCAATGACATATTTTTTTGAGTTACCACGTTAACATAAAGGATCTGCAGCAAATACGAAATACGATTGGATAACATCTCCGACTTTTAAGAATCCTGATTTTGTAAATAGCTATATGAACAAATATGTATATAAATTGCTTTAATGTGGAATATCTCCATACAATTCATGATAATTTGAGATGCCAGACCATCTGACTGCTCCTGGAGGAAAGAGATCCAGAAAGAAAGTCATGCTTCTCTAGTTTGGACTGATCCTGGCTAATGTCCACCTTCAGAGTGATGACAAGTCAGGACTAGAGACTGCTGTAGGACCTGACGGGTGGGTGTTGCAGGCTACAGAGTGTGGACTCTGACAAGACAAGAACAAGTGATTGTGAGTCATTGTCTTTGATGCTTGGTTCTCAAATGGACTCAGAGTTGATAACAATGTTTCCCAGATGTCAAACTTTATTTATGGACATGAATAAAATTACTGTATATACTATATTCTTCACCTTTATTGTTAACCCTATTCTCTTAAAAGGAATTATCTGGATATAGAACAGAATTCAATGCTGTATGTGTGAAGCATAAAGGGTACTACAATCTCTCATTGTGCAGTTGTACGGGACCAAATGAATGACCGTAATCATTTTTGGCTCACCCAATGCTCATTCAAAAAAGTCTTGTCCTCAACATTGCACCAGTTTAACCAAAGAGATCAAGACGCCTTGCCAATGATTGACAAAGAGGTGGAAATGGAATTAGTCCATTTAATAATAACTTGCAAAATTAACATTGCATATACTGGGATTACCAATGAAAACCTGATTTTGGATTATGCAACATTTGTAGACTGACTAAGGCATTATTTCATCATGTACACCACCTATAAATGTGTGTCGTATAAACAGGTGGGCAGTAAGTTGTGTCCACAGAAAGCCATACAAATAGTTAGGCTCAGCAATGTAAAAGAAACTATATTCTTCAGTCAAACCTAAGGCTGCAACAAAATCTCAAAAATATCTAAAAAGCATGCACTAAAAAACAATAAAAAACACATACACATACTCACACACAAATCTTCAGGGGGAAATGGTTATCAATAGCCTGGAGAGATTGGTTGGAGATGAAGTGTTCATTTCTCAAAAGCTACAATAATGACCTAATTCCTCCAATTCCATGTCCACAGGGTGTGCCTGAGTGTGTGTTTGTATACACTCGTGTATGTTCTTGAGTGTGTATGCATTTGCGTCCATGAGAAATTGCGGTCCTTCAGCCTAATAGCAAGAACAAAAAATGATTCCCTTTTTCACATGGGCAGTGGATTAAGAGCTATTTCGTCCTTGCTGCCCTTTTTTGATTCACAAAGCGCAACCACCACTCGCAAAAGGAAAGAACAGTGGAGAAGTAGGATTGAAGTGAATGTGTAATGCATGAAAGAGCAAAGTACATCTCAGGGATGCATAAAAATACTGACCCTGCTTTTTTGTTGGCCTGGTCACTGAACCAGATATTTACCACATAAATATCTGGGCATTTCAGGGGCATTTATATATATATATATATATATATATAACAGGAGCAACGATGCAAGTGTGTAGTCACCAACAGCAATTTTATGCGACGAATGCACTGATAGAAATATACATATTTAGTAGTTTTGAGTATTTATATTCATGTACTTGTGATTTAACTAGTCCATGCTCCAGTCATATCCACATAACAAGGAGACTAAGACTAAAACTAGTCTGGACGCTGACAAGAGAGGACGCAGGCGTTGTCTGTTCGCCACTACTCCATCAGAGTTCTACAGCCTGCAATACTATAAACCGACAAGTATACCTTTATTGTTGCTCACCGGCAAACCTTTTGGATTTATATCCATATTTGTATTTGTTATTTTGTATTTGTGTTTGTATTTGTATTTGTATGAATTCTACCGAGTCTGGTGACGGTCTGCCTACCTGTTGCTTACTCACAGTTTGAGATCTCCCAGCCTCTAAAGTGCTTCCCAGGTTGAGTGTATCATCAGGACGATGAAGCCCTCCATCTGTGCCCTCTACCCCTTTCCTACAGCCCTAGTGAAAACATATCCTCTATCAGTCCCCTGATCACCGCTGTAATAAACCAATAATAATAATAATAATAATAATACATTTAATTTATAATGCACTTTACATTTGGATCAAATCTCAAAGTGCTAGAAAGCAAAAGCAGATAAAAGCATCAATAAAAAATAAAATAATAACTATATAAAACTCCTGGCTAGCTTTGTTCCATCTGCCCTAAAAGCCACCATAAGCAGACCACTCCCCAAAAAACCTACTCTCGATCCAGAAGTTTTTGCTAATTACAGGCCCATTTCCAAACTCCCATGCCTCTCCAAAGTTCTGGAAAAAGTAGTTGCTGCCCACCTCCAGGACCACCTCAATTACAACAACCTCTTTGAAACCTTTCAGTCTGGTTTCCGCTCCGCACACAGCACAGAAACAGCTCTGCTTAGAGTCACAAATGACCTACGGATGGCAGCAGATGCTGGTTCACCTTCCCTCCTGATTCTCCTTGATTTGTCTGCTGCCTTCGACACAGTTGACCATGGACTACTCCTACACCGCCTACACCACAGCATTGGACTCACTGCCACCGCCGTAAACTGGTTTCAATCCTACTTCACTGACAGAACAGAATAAATTTCCCTTTGAAGTTCAAGGTCCTGGACACACACCGTCACTTTTGGGGTCCCCCAGGGATCAGTCCTTGGCCCCATTCTCTTCATACTGTACATGCTCCCCCTTGGCCATGTCATCAGTCGATATTGACTCTCATTCCATTGTTACGCTGATGACACGCAAATCTACATAAAAACTGACACATGTTCCTCCGCAGCCTCTCCATCCTCATCATCCTCATCATCTCCCTTGTCAACTTTCCGCGCTTGTCTGGAGGAGATAAAGGTGTGGATGAAAAACAACTTTCTCCAGTTGAACACCTCAAAATCTGAAGCAATTTTAATTGGCACCCCACATCAAACCCAGTCTTCCTCCATAACCATCATTACCTTCTCTTCATCAGTCACCAACCTCGGCGTAAGATTCGACCCTCAACTCACTTTTGAATCCCAAATCAAACACATCTGCAAGATCTCCTTTCATCATCTGAGAAATATTTCCAAACTCCGTTCTTCACTCACCTTGAGTGATGCTGAAAAGCTGGTAAACGCATTTGTCTCCTCCCGACTGGTTTACTGTAACACACTTCTCATCGGGGCCCTGATAAAAGTCTTCAAAGACTATAGTATGTTGCAAGGATCCTGATGAGAGATTGTAAACACAAACACATCACCCCGTTCTTCATTCCCTTCATTGGCTTCCCATCTCCACCAGGATTGATTATAGGATCTCTCTCCTCACTCACCAGTGCATCCATGGTAACACACCCCCCTACCTAAAAGAACTACTCACCCCACTGACCTCAACACGATCCCTCCGTTCTACCCACTAATACCGCTTCCTCATTCCCCGGACTAAGCTCAGCACCATGGGTGATCGGGCCTTCTGTTCTGCTGCCCCTCGTCTGTGGAATGCCCTCCCTGACCACCTAAGGGTTCCTCAGATGACTGACACATTTAAAAAAGGACTTAAAAACTTTCCTTTTTAGCAGAACCTATAACCTTAATTAACATTGCTGCTTTTTGTTCATATTTTTATATAGTTATTATTATATTTTTTATTGATGCTTTTATCTGCTTTTACTTTGTAGCACTTTGAGATTTGATCCAAATGTAAAGTTTAAAATATATATAAAATATATATAAGTATAAATTAAATAAGATAAGATAAGATAAAATAAGATAAGCTTTTATTAGTCCCACAACGGGGCAATTGCAGGGTTACAGCAGCAAAGACCATATTAAAGAATAACATTATATACAATTAAATTAAATTAAATTAAATGTGCAGTTGAAATGTGGACATGTTGAATAGTATACTGTCCCATAGTGCAAAGTGCACGTGAGGCAGTGTGTACGTTACTAGCAGTGCTGGTTGAATAGTCTGACTGCTGCAGGAAGGAAAGATCGGCGATAGCGCTCCTTCACACACTTGGGGTGAAGGAGTCTGTCGCTGAAGGAGCTCTCCAGTGCAGAGATGGTGTCCTGCATGAGTTGGGAGATTTTGTCCCGGAGAGATGACAGCTTTGCCATCATTCTCCTGAGTCCCACCTCCTGCAGTCCAGAGGACATCCCAGGACCGAACTGGCTTTTGGGGACAGGTACCACACAGGAAGTTTTCCACAGGAGTGGTACTTTCCCCAGCTTCAGGCTGAAATTGAAGACATGCTCCACAATCCCACACAGCTGGTCTGCGCAGGACTTCAGGAGCCTGGAGCTGATGCAGGCCGGGCCCATAGCCTTCCCCACCATGATCTTCCTTAACTGGTTCCTCACCTGGGTTGTTGTGAGGGACAGACTGGTGCAGGGGGGCTATGTTGGGGGTGATGGATGGTGAGGGGATGATAGTTGGGGGGGGTATTTAGAGCAGTGGGATGTGGCTGAAGTTCAGTGTAGTGGGAGAGGAGGTGGGGGAGGGGCAGTGCAATGAGGGGGTTGAGAGGGGTTCCAGCTGTGGGAGTCGGGCTGGAGGATTGGGGGCAGATGAGTGGTCGAACCGGTTAAAAAACTGGTTCAGGTTATCTGCCCACTGTTGGTCCCCTGCAGCTTTGGAGTTTGGCCCCTTGAAGCCTGAGATGGTTTTCAGGCCTCTCCAAACACCACTGGTGTTGTTCTGCTGCAGCTGGTCCTCCATCTTCTCCCTGTAGGAATTCTTCTCCTCTCTGATCTTCCTCCTCCTTGTTTAGAAAAAAGTGTGCCCATACAGGATTTCTGTATCTAAAACACAAATTTGATTGAGTGTCTGCACACAACATGCACACACACGCACACATAATACATTTTTGAACATCTATTGGCTATATTCATCACTCTCATTATGGGTCTCGACTTTTTTACCTTTACAATATTAGTATTTGGCACAGAGAGCCACAGTTCTAGGCCAGTTGAGATGTAAAAATAACTAAATATGATTACAAACCAACTCCTATTGCTTAAACAAGACACTCGCCTTTAAATACTATGAACCTAAACCTATCTGGTTCCTAAAATGAGTTGAAAGGGTATAAAACTTTTCACAACAAATGTTTTTGCTGCACAGTGACAGTTGTCCACTCTTTCCTGTGTCATTATATATTGTACAGTAAATGTTAATTGGGTTTTCTGCTGGCTATCCCTGGGATGAGTGGGGCTGGGACATGGACGAGTGATGTTAGCATGGGAGCTAACGTGGCCAGTAGTAGTCGGTCCATCATCACTATCATCTAAAATGGATCAAATGAAAGACTATTTGTTCAGCATTATTTTTATTTAAGTCTCAAATCAAATAGAGCATCTGTTGTTACGTCTAGCCTGCATGCGTTTTGCTAATGTTAACATTGGATAGGACATACGTGGATTAACTGGACCGCTGAGAAGGGGGACATTTGTTAACCGGTGGCGTAGGGTGTGAAACACAAGGCACTCCTCCAGTCCTAAGGGAATTACTGAAGGTAAAAGCAAATAATAGCGATGACTTGAAATTGTTGGAACCGTTCATAAGCTGGAACCAGTTCTCGATTCCCATCCCTAACTATGGCTGAATGGGAGAAAATCGTAAAAAGAAAACAACTGCCCAACTGACCCTGTTTCTGGTCAATGTCACCGTCTGTAAACCATACAGCACAGCTGGTCTCACTAACATCTTCTGAACCATTCCCTTCATTCTTGCTGCTACTCTTCCGTCACAGGTAACTCCTGATGCTATTCTCAACCCACTCCAACCTGCCTCCACCTCCATGCCTTGCATCTGCTCCGTTCCACATGGTTCCCTTTCATTCACACACAAGTATTCTGTCTACCAGCAGCTGACCTTCTTTCTTCTTCTCTCCAGTGTATCACTTCACCTCTTCATGTTTTTTCCCTGCTGCTCCTCGCTCTCACCACAGTTCACAACGTCATCGACAAACATCATAGTTTTGCCTGACCTCATCTGTCAGCCTGTCCATCCCCACAGCAAACTTGAAAGTGCTAAAACCTTTGGTGAAGTCCCGCCTCCACCTTGAACCCACCATTACTCCTGGTGCACACCTCACTGCTGTCATGCTGCTCTCATATATATCCTAAACCAACCTGACATACTTCTCATACTGTTCATTCGAGACTTTCTCATGCAATACCACAATTTCTCCCTCAGTGCTCTTATCATAAGCTTTCTCTAAATCCACAAAGACACAATGTTACTCCTTCTGGCCTTCTCTATACTTCTCCACCAGCACTATCAAGGCAATCTCATTCTGCTTCTCACAATTCATCACTACTTTTCTTAACCTTCCTTCCACAACTCACAAACTCCCAGTTCTTCATTATATGGCGGATAAGCTTTTTACCTCTTAGTTGTTACAGCTCTACACATCAACCTTGTTCTTGAGAACCAGTACACATTTCTTACATTCCACAGGCATCCTCTCACGCCCTAAGATATTGTTGAACAATATAGTTAAATACTCTACTTCCGTCTCTCCTAGACACCTCCACCACACGACTGGCATGTAATGAAGGCCAACCACCTTTCCATTATTCATCCTCTTCAGAGCTGCTCTCAATTCATCCTTACTTATCCTTGAATTCTATATAGATAAATACATATCATTTTTGGATTGCCTTACTACGCTGCTACCGCATCTTCATTTGTTTGATACATACTACTTCAAGATGTATGGTTTAAACCACTATTTTCAATGTTTCCATTCATGAACTCCTTGTTGGTTTGGTTACTGTTCATGCATTAAGAAAATGTGTTCAGCACCTGCATTCCACCAGCATCATTATTTACATTGAATTAGGTGGATCCAGACAGCAAGTTTTACCCGTAAGGTTTAGGCTTATCGTCTTAGGTCAGTTGGTTTGAGTCAAGCAATTTGGATTTAATATTAGGAGGACCAATGGCCAAAAGGCTCATTAGCGACCCGTACAATATTATCTAAAGTAAAATGGATGTCCACGATACTACATTACAGTTACAGTGATAGCGTCACCTGCTGGTGACTGAATGTAAAACTCAGGTGAATTATATCATTTGAAAAGTTGGGCGATTTATATTGTGGTTTTCCTGTGCGGTATGTGTGAAGTATGAATGATTGGACCAGCAGAAGCCGGCGCACGGCCTGACGGGCGACAAGGTCCAGGGGCCCCTTATCACTTATCACGGCTCACAGCTTTAATTTTATAATGATATTCCTGATTATTAGATTCTATATACAAGTTATCATTAGTGCAATTCAACAGCTAGATAGCCAAGGAGTTTGGGCCCCTGCCTTTTCTAATAAAAGGTATTTGGTTTCAGTCCCATTTTGAACAAGCAAGTGACCCCATGGAGATTGATGAACAACTAATTATTTTTATCTTTTCATCTTTTTAAAATGTTATATATAAGTTATGATACATGCAGTTCAACAGCTGGATGGTCAAGCGGTATAGGTTGCTGACATAGTATCAAAAGAAATTTGGTTCAAATTTGGAAAATTTGGAACAATAGAATTGTATTATATTAATCTTCCTGATTCTTACATGTTAAGTTCAATGAATGATAAGAACACTTCAACAGCTGGATTTCCAAGTGTTTTAAGCCCCTGCGTTTGTAACAAATGTCTTTCCTTCAGTCCCAATTGGAACAAGAAAGTGCCCCCATGGAGATCTATTAAAATGTTATTATATTAATCTACCGTATTTTTTCAGGTCAGATTAAAATGATGATGAAAACAATACCACAGCTGGGTGGCTATATCCGTTAGGCCCCTGAGTTTATAAAAAAAAAAAAAAAAAGGTCTTAGGTGTCCCATTTGGAACAAGCGACTGCCCCTATAGATTAACTAGTGTTGTATGACAGTTATCTTCCTGATTGGCCATCCAGCTGGATAGCCAAGTGGTTTATCTTTTAACAAAAGATATTTGGTTCAAGTTGCCCCTATTTTATTATATTAAACATCCTGATAATTACATGTTATATATAAGCTATGGTAAGTGCAATTCAATAGCTGGATGGCCAAGTGCTTTAGGTCAGGGACTATGTATCAAAAGATATTAGGATGCGGGATCCCATGCAGATCAATTAGTCTTCATTATATTACTCTTCATGATATTTAAATGTTAAATACAAGTTATGATAAGATTAATTCAACAGCTGGATGGTGAAGTGGTTTAGCCCCCTGCCTTTGGTACAAAAGGTGTTTAGGTCGAATCCTGTTTGGAACAAGAAACTAATCCCATCGAGACTAAATAAGAATTCATCATACAAATCTTCCTGACTTTTGTCATGTTGAATACACGTTATCATATGTGCAGTTCAACAGGTGGATGGCAAAAAGGTTTAGGAAAATTTTTTGGAACAAGCAAGTGCTACCTTGGATATCAATTTACATTTTTAATATTAATCTTACTAATTTTTACATGTTAAATACAAGTTTTGATAATACCAAGGATTCTATAGCAGGATGGCCAAGTGGTTTAGGTCCCTGCCTTTGTAACAAAAGGTGTATGGTTCAAGTCCTGTTTTGAACAAGATTAAATATAATTTTATTAATTTAATCTTCCAGATTTGTACTTGTTACATACTAGTCATGATAAGTGCAGTTCAACAAGTGGCAAAAGGGTATTCATCCAGTATCCCCACTCTGGGGATACTGGTTGCAGCAAGGCGGGCAGAACAGCAAGAGCGGTGATTGTGCGCAGGGCAAAAGCCTCTGGGAAACGAGTGGCATAGTCACACACAACCAGGATATACTGATTTCCCCAACGGCTCCTGACCAGGGGGCCCACTAAATCTATCGCAATAGTAGAGAATGGGTCGGCGATGAGAGGAAATGGCTGCAGAAAAGCTTGTTCAGACATGCGGACAGAGCAATATTTCTGAATGTCTGTATACATGGAGGGCCGATAGAAGCGTGAACTGATGTGCAGTTTTGTGGCAGCCAAGGTGTCCTGACCATGAGAGTGTGTTTGCCAGTTGCATGACAAGTGACCTACAGCTAGCAGGGACTACCATGCGTTTGTGGTCATTATCAACAGTGTACAACATCTCTCTCTCCTCAAAACACCTTTTGTCCCCACACAACTTCCTTTTGTCTCCCCAGTTACCTCCCCAGTTAGCAAACAGATGTTTCAAACTTTCATCCTACCTCTGCAGCACAGAAACATTATCAGGTAATGCCCACATTTCATTTGATAAAGAACCCATTGTTTCAGGCTCCGCCGAACATAGCTGCTTCTCAAAGCGCGTTGGCAATGGGACATTCTTGGGTCCTTTGTTCTAACATCACACAGACTACAGTCAAGGTCTGGGTGTGGTTGAACACCAGCATTCGCTAAGGCATAAGTGATCACTGGAAAAGAGACATTGACATGTGCTGTATGGAGAGACATCTCTCAACAGCCAGTGTTTGCTGCCCGGTTTTCCAGCAGCAAGTCCAGTAGTACCGGTAAGTTACAGCCCAAGAGGGCAGCAACAGACAACTTCTGAACCACCAATATATTCAACAAGTAAGGCTGTTCATCAAGTGTAACAATTAATTCGGAGAATACTTTCCACTTCTGACACCATATGTTTCGGGATTCTTTTTTAGAAAACCTCAAAAACTCAAAAACACTGGCGTAGTTGTGGAGTGTTTTTATCATGCTGGCCTCCCAAAGTGCAAACAGTAAAAATATTCATAACAGGTGAAAAATTGATGCAAAACAGGGAAAAGGAAAAATACTGTATACAAAGAAAATCACAAAACATCACTGAATGGTCCCTTAAATATCTCAACGTATTGTGTCAGATCATTCCAGACAGGGGAAATAATTCAATCAAAATAGCCACGTAAGCACTCAATAGATGTTACTTTCTCTGTAACCAAATCAAGACTGCCTTTACCAGAGTCAAGATGGCCCCCTTTAAACTAATAGGCCGTCCCATTTGGGGCGTTTCACTTATATCCGAAAACTATGTTAATGTATTTCTCACCAATATACACATTTGCAGCTCCCTAGGCTTTAATAATTACATGGTAATTTTTCACTTCTGCCCATACTCTATAACCCAACCAAAACCAAGCTAATTCTTCGATAACTTAATAAACATAATTACGCTGCTCACATGACTCTGCAAGTCCACAAAAGCGGCCTACTTAACAGAGGAAATTGTTACGACACAGTTTGCCCGTCAAACGTATCAATGGAAGATAGCAGGGTGAACGTGCAGTGTGTTTCAACAAATGGTGAGTGAATCAACATTTGTGTAAATGTATGTTTATAAAGAAAGCAGAACAACCAAGTGTCTACCCTTGGTAACGCTACTAAGACGATTAGGGTCAAAGGGTGAGTCATGTTTGGATCAAGCGTGTGCCCATTTAGAGATTGAAAAGCCTTTTATTATATTAATATTCCTAATTTCCATATGTTTAATACATGTTATGATAAGTGCGATTCTACAGCTAATGGCCATATGTGTTACACCCCTGCCTTTGGAACAAAAGTTGTTTTGGCCGAGTCACATTTGGAACAAGCTATTGCCCCTATGAAGATTAAATTGCATTTTGTTATATTATATAACAAAATCTTACTGATTTTTACATGTTGAATACAAGTTATGATAAAGACAGTTCAACAGCTGGATGGCAAAATGGTATAGTCCCTAGCCTTTTGTCAAATATGTTTTGTTCGAGTCCCATTTGGAACAAGCAAGTTACCCAATGAAAGTTAAATAACGTTTTATTATATTACAAGTGCCCCTATGGAGATCATTACAAGGCATCAAAAGAAAAAAGTGTTTTGTTAGAATAAGAAAACATAAAGATAGAAGTAGTATCAGGAGATATCAGATCAGATCATCAACTGTGTTATTGCTCCAAGGCCATATTACTCATTATGATGATCTCACCATGATTATGTTGTTTTACTTTTATATATATTACTTATATTGTATCAAAAATACCACCTAATGGCTATATCTTTGAAAACTACCCCTAATATTTGGAATCATGCGTTTCTATCTAGTAGTTTATGAGTAATAAGGTAAATATAATGTTATATATGCATAAACATAACTTATTATCGTTCACAGATACACTAAATCCATTTCAAACTGCATCATGTTTGCAAAAAACTTGCAGTGCCATGTCAGTACCCCTTTCAAATGTAGATTAAAACATTCTAGATTCAAGTCAAAATTTCTTTGGAGACCAATAGAAATCTTTTGCTAAAGAAAAATCATCTTGTGCTCCTTACACTTTGAATTGAACACTTTAAATAAATATCAAGTTATCCATGTCCACGTTTTTTTTTTTGAAATGGTCAAACCCTATCTTTCAATATTGAAGAAATTAAATGTGATCCAGAATCAAAATCAGTATCCGGATCAACCCCCAAATTTGACGAACTCTCCTTTTTCCCAAGATCCACTCGACGTAAAAATTCATCAAAATCTGTGGCCTAACTCTGGAGACAGCTTGCGGACGAACAAACAAGGGTTCCAACATGAGCTCCACCAACTCACTTTGACAAATTAAATATTGAAGGTTGGGCTTGCAAGGCAATTTTCCCTGAACAAAGTGGACATGACATCTATGTATGTGACAGGTTACACTGATGGATTCCGGATGCATTTGCTGTCAACTTATTGAAACCACACTATTGTTCGTCTACGCTGGAAAAAGAAAATTATTATTATCCTCCAGAGCACTTCTTTTTTTTTTTTTACTCTTCCCGATTTTGAGTTCCAAGTGCTTTATGTCACTGACTTTGTATCAAACGATATTTTGCTTGAGTCCTGTTTCGAACAAGCAAATGTGGAAATGTGGAGTGACCATACCTCGTTATGCAGGGATCTTTGGGAAATACAGGCAGACATACAAATAGACTATGGGGAACCCATGGTGGAGGCATCATAGGAGAATCTCTTAAACATAACAAATATTTGAGTTGCAAACATGTTTGTAAAATACTGAAGTAATATGGTGTTCAACTGAAGTTAAAGTTGGATGTTGGCTCAGCTATGCAGTAATGCTGCATGAGCACCGGGTTGAGGATATCTCTGCTCCCTTCCTGAAATATTGTAGAAAATGTAGAAAATAATATTGTACAAGAAAATTAATCTTATGTATTGATATTATAAATATCATTATATGTATAAAACATGATATGATATTTTGTGACAATGTTATTTTTTTGTATTATACTACTTATGTTGCATCAGGTATTTATGAATAATAATTTTTTTCTTTGTCCCCCTTCCTAACATATCATACCCATCATCACGTCATTCCCACATGTGTTGGTTACAGCATATTTATTTGTATATGCATTCTCTTGGCATGGTGATCATACTTTTGGATATGGATATGAGGCTCGTTATGACAGATAAAAGCGAGAAGAGAAAGAATAAAATATTTTCTACGATGCCAACTCGGAAGAACAGTCCCAGAATGAGGTGGAATATTGTGGGTAGAAACGTTCTTTGGTTGAATCACTTCTAAGCCTACAAAGGTTTAGAGTGGAGAGCAGGAACCAGAAGAGGATCGGTAATGAGAGCGAAGAAAAACATAGCAGCATAATAATCTATCAACATGTCCCAGAGACTGAGAACAGATGCCGAAAAACATTATTTCATAGCCTCTGTGATATTTTTCGATAGTCATGCCAGTAGTTCATTACATAATATACAAGTAATCTCAGGTTGTTGCAGTCTAATTGTGTCACATAAGCGTGGGGCTATGCAGACATTTAATGGTTACTAGTGTATCTTTTGGATCATATTCTAGTGTAATCCTCATTGCTCCTTTAGGACCACACAGACCTACAGTGACACTCAGATGTACAGACTAAGTGTTGAGGCATATGCTTATTTTGTAAACATCCTTTCACTGATCTCTCATTAATTTGGTCCAGAGGATTGCAAGGAAGGGGAGTGAGAGAAAAAAAGAGTGAAGAGAGTTCAATTAACTGCCAGCATAAAGGTAGCTCTTTCCTCTCTTTTACTAATACGTAAATGAAGACAGCTTCAATCAAAGGCTGCTGTTGGAACACTTATCCTGATGCCGTTCAGGCCCTTTATGATACACAATACCAATCCATGTTGTGAGCAAGTGAACTGGTGCCAGTGTGGCCACGTTCACTCCTAAAGGGAAGACAATATTTTATTTATATGGTTTATTTTATCTATTATGTTGTTATTCATGTTCATAGACGTTCACGCCCTGCTTTCTTCTCATTCCACTCAACACTCCAGGTGAGGAACCAGTTAAGGAAGATCAAGGTGAGGAAGGCCACGGGCCTGGACGGCATCAGCTCCAGGCTCCTGAAGACCTGCACAGACCAGCTGTGTGGGATTGTGGAGCATGTCTTCAACTTGAGCATGAAGCTGGGGAAAGTACCACTCCTGTGGAAAACCTCCTGTGTGGTACCTGTCCCCAAGACGCCGCAACCCAAGGACTTCAACAGCTACAGGCCGGTGCGTACCATCCCACCTGATAAAAACCTTGGGCGACTGGTTCTTGGTCATCTCCGCCCGCTGGTCAGCCTGTCGATAGACCCCCTTCAGTTCGCCTACCAGTCCAACATTGGGGTGTTGGACTGGGGGCCCCTCAGGGAAAGGTCCTGGTTCCGTTCCTCTTCACCCTCTACACTGCAGACTTCTCCTACAACTCACCCACGTGTCACCTGCAGAAGTTCTCTGATGACTCTGCAATCGTCGGTCTCATCACAGACGGGGACGACAAGGAGTACAGAGGACAGAGGCAGGACTTCATGCACTGATGCCAGTGGAACCACCTCCAGATCAACGCGGGTAAGACCAAGGAACTGGTGGTGGACTTCCGCAGGAAAGCTATATTTATATAGCCCCTTTTAACAGCTCTGGTGCCTTTCAAGGTACTTCTCAAATTATTAATGAAGTAAAAGAAGATATAAAAAAGACAGCAGAGGATGTAGAGATTATTAATGCCTAAAGGGGGGCTTTTACCCTCTAGTGTTTAGCTAACACACTAGAGGATAAAAGGCCCAATTTGATGCCCTAATATTATGTATTTTACGTTTTTTTATTTTGAAGGATTGCATTGGAAGTAAGGCGGGTCAACATTGTCTATGTATTCTGACCTGTTGATTAATGTGTCCTCCGTTAGTTTCTTGAACCAATTGTATGACATTTTGAAGTGAAAATAAAACTTTTTAAGCCTCGTTCAATCCATCACGTGTTATATGATGTATTTGTTCAGGGACTTCAGGGCTCATGGCTTGCTCTGAGCTCCAGCTTGCTTTAGCCGCTCTATCGTTAGCTAATTTAAAATTACTATCTTCCGACACGTGATTGAACTTAAAGCATGTGATTAAGTTCATGTTACCGAACAATTTGGGGTTGTATATCCCCAGCTTATTTCGTCCTTACTTGGGTTATAAATTGCAAGCTTTGTGTTTTCTAGTTTACTTTTGAGATGTTTGGAATCGTGATAAATCATGCTTGATGTGCGTGTAAGGCACATGCGTGAAACCGGCACATAACCGGCCTTTTGACGATTTGATCACACCATGCCTCCCGGCGCCGATCGATCGGCATGCCTCTAAAAGAAACTATTAAAAAACTACTTATCTGGATCATAAAAGAAGAGACCAGTTATAAAGTAGATATAAATATAATACAATAAAATCAAATTAAGTACAAAGTAATAAATAAAATAATGATAAAGACGAATAGGAACAGTAGAAATATGCTCTGAAAAATGGGGCGAAAATAATGAAAAATATAGGTTAAACAAATGGAGAGACCTCATGCGTTAATCCATTTATTTACTTCTTAACTTCAGACTAAGTCTGTAAATCCCACCAAAAAGGTAACTGGTTAGTAGGCAATTAAAATACATAACCACATTTAGCCATACTCTCTCTATTTGTCCACACTCTCTGAACCTCTCGGGACCTTTTCCATCACATTAAATTTTATCTGCTCTCCTTATCGCCTCACTTCCTGAATTCAACGAGCGGTGAAACTTTGCCTAATTAGTAGTAAAAGTTGAAAGGTCAAACTATTATTCCAGAGATCTGCAAAAGTTCCTGTGTCCAGTGCTAACCCAACAATGATTGCCTGTTTTGGTGAGACATGTTATATCAAGCCCTTATTATGGTTTAAAAATGTGTATGGATGATTTTGTGCATTAGTTATCAGTCTTATAAATGTAAAAGAAATAAGCACTGATTGTGTGATTGAGGTGGTAAGATCTGTGTACAAGGATTTGCATGTAAGAGTACATGTGTTCACATGAAATTCGAAATATATATTAAACAAATTTCCAAATTCATATTAAGATCTGTCGAGTGTATGCAGAAAAATTGGTAAAGAGATTATCATTTTACCTCCATCTCACCACTTCTCTCCATCCACCTCCCAAACACTAAAAATGCCACATAAAACAGAATTGGGGTAAAAAAAGAAAAGGAGTCAGCATTTATATTTAATACCTCTTCTGTGATCATTTTACCTTGTAGGCAGGGGATGGTAACAACACTTCACAGTAATGTTTCTTCTTATTTTTCAGTTTTCTCAATTTGAATTTCTTTGTTTTTTCGTCATTTGGACTTTTCCTCAAAATATGAAAGCCTTTCCCTATCCATTAGCTGCGCTTTAGAATCCCAATTTCACCATCAAATCTAGAGAGAAGTAGAAGTGCTTTAGCATAGTTATAGTGCATTTCCCACTCACTCTTAAACTCACCTCTTCACTTAACCTTACTGTCTCTCTCAATAAAGGAAAGAAGTAGAGCAGCTGCTGTTTTACAAGTCGATTCAATCAAAACTACCAGCTCTGTCAAAGCCATGAGCTACGCGTCCAAACATTTCTCTTTCATCATCTCAATCACGTTTTTCATAACACATATTTTATATACCATATTGTATTTTCAATCATTAATACCTAAAGATGAATGACTTTTTTGAACATCTATGAAAACCCCCTCTTCCCAATTATACTAAAAAGGCGCAGCACGGACTGTCATTCATACGAATATCTCATGACAACACTAGATTAACAAGCGTTCTTTGAAGACACATACCATGAACCATGCTCAGTCATGTTCTTTGAATGCATTGGCAGGAAAGGCAGAGATATACTCAAGGTTAATGAACAGAGAAATCACACCTTCCAATGAACTAGAGACGGTGCAGTCTACTATGGGACTGTGGGATCTCAAGGCAGGCGCACATCAGTGAAAATTAGCAGGTAATAGGATCACGACTGTCCATCTGGCCGCAGCTCAACCCTCCTTAGGCTATTATTAACACCTCAATGGCAGTCAACGTTGATTTACTAATTCTCACCCGTCTCAGAGACAAGCTGATGTGCTTATGTAGCCAAAGGAAAACAGTCTGTTGTGACTCCTTTTAAAATGATTGGAGATATATTGAACCAAACTTTCATTTCATGATTTAAGGACTTGTGCAGGAAAACCACCACAACTATATTTCTTTTTAAAATGATTTCTAAGTCACAAAAAAAAAACTACGTAATTGACATCTTTCAGTCAACAAGTGAGTTTGTCACAACAGTGACATGAGGGAGTTCTAATGCTTTTATTTTAACTTATCTAAACACAGACGGTAGGAAAAAAAGGATCTGGCCACAGAGACTTTTGTAGCACTTCATTATAAGGTCTTTGTAAAGGTCTTTTTCAGTACTTTTTTCATTTTAAATCATTTACCTCCCGGTATTAGAGGTGTCAGAAATGTCACAGGAGAACAACAAAATAGATAACTACCAGAAGAACCATTCTGAGAGCAAATGCCAGGAAGAGACAAAAAACACTTTTGATTGGCTTTTTGTTCCATTAATGGCTCATGCTTGATATTTCAAAATATTTAGGCATTTGGCCTTTACTTGACATGGGACTGAGTAAAAACATATACACTACAGTCGGGGGTTTTGGGGCTTTTTTTTCTAAGCCAATAATGGAGACGAAGAGAGATTTTGAAAAAAGTATGGAATCTTAATCCTGTCCAAACATTCATATTCACGTAATATTTCAACTCTAAAACATCCACCAGTATTTGTCAAAGTAGAGTAGGCCTTTTGTCCTGTTATCTTTATTGCATAATTGAATGATTGCAATTTTTTGAGAAAAACTCAATTATTTTTACTTAAACCATTATAATCACAAAGAAACGGAAAAAAAACGTCATAACTTGTCCCTATCTTTCCACATTGTTATCCACTGGTTGGCTTTTGTACGGCATGGTGTCATGTGGATTCACTTATACTGTTAAGTAAATAATTGTATTGTCTCTTTCTTTTTAGCTGCCAATGAGCTAAAACTTTTCAATGAGCATCAACTAATATAAACATTATAGATCCTTCAGTCTTATTTAAAGCCCACTCTGCTGCGGGCAGACTTCAGTTTCTAGCCGAATGGTTTGGGAAAGCCTGACATCATGGAGTGTCTCATTTATCTCATCTGCATTAAAAAGGTAGCAGTGAAAATCCCTGACAAGCTGATATGACAAGCTCCGCATAGCCAACACTTAAACAAATTTACTGAACTTGAACATACCGCCAGAAGTGCAGGGCCATCCAGTTGATTGACTTTTAATAAAGCTTTCAGGAGAGAGTGTAAATATAAATGTGGCGGTCCCAATAAAGGACTCCTCCTCTACAAGAAGATATTATAATCCATTAATGCTGGATTCCAGCTACACAATGTGATGATTATTACTGCTTATGCATATGCATACTGCTTGAGTATTAAGAGACTCTTTCCATAACTGGACAGACAGATTGATCAGCCATAACATTAAAAACACCTGTTTCACATTGTGTAGTTCACAATTTTGCCATCAAAACCGCAAAGCAATCGACTGTTTTCTGATACCATTCTATCAGAACCAGCATTAACCCCCATTCTGGTATCCCATAGGCACCCATGACCCTGTCGCTGGTTCACCACTTGCCTTTCCTTAGAACACTTTGGTAGGTACTTAACGCTGCAGACTTGGAACACACAACATGCCCTTAAGTTTTGCAGATGCTCCTACTCAGTGGTCTAGCTATTACAATTATGTTGAAGTCACTCAGATCCTTACACTTCCCAATTTCTCAAAATATATGCCATTAACTGACGGGTGCTATTGTAATGAGATAACCCAGGTGGCCAAAATCACCCAGGCCAGTACTGGCCAGATTCTTGCAAGCCAGAAGCAATGACCCGGCCCAAGTGGAGGTGCCAGATTTGTGCCACATCCGTTGTGAATGATGCCCCGGAATCAGCCGGAGTTTGCTGGCCCGATTCTGGCAGACAGAGCTGAATCGGCATTGAATCGGCATTGCCAAACTCCATCGCCCCTTGACTCGACCTGTATTGGGCCACAATTGTGCCGAAACCTGCCAGAAGCGTCCCATATATATAAATTTATATATATAGTTTGTCAGGGAAATGTTAAATCTGTAATACTAATCAATTTTTAAAAAAATAAATAAAATTGGGGATTCCCTTTACCAATATTAGCTTATGCATTAAACAGTACAGTTACTTTTCAGCATAAAAATGAAACCAAAATGATATTTTGCTATTAAGAGTGAAAACACTTATTTCATTATTATACGTTTTACTGAATGTGTAAGACCATTTCACACTAACCATGTCACCAAGTCTCAACATCATATTTTGCAGATAAATTAAAACAGGCTTCTAATGTGAAACTGCACATCATTCTTTTTGGCAGCAATCTCCCCCAGCCTCTGCAAAACCACAGCCAACCCCCATAACACCAAATATGTAACATTCATTAATTTAAAATTACACTGAATTTCAGTTATAAATATTTATTCAAACAATAAAGAGAAAACAATGACAAAAAAATCTGCTGAATATATGAACAAAGGTAGAAATGATGCTGATGCTGCAACATGCTCAGCAACTCCTCTGAAGTAGCCGCTGATCTGAGCGTACCCAAAAAGACAAAAGGGTACGCTCTTTTGTTGATAAATACAGAAACATAAAATAAACTGCCTCATCAGTTACTTAATCCCACCTCAATTCATAGACACCATACAGTACAGTATACAGATTAATTTACAGACGGATCACATTTCATAACTGCATTTATAACTGACTGTAATAACATTTGTTAAGACTGTCACAACAATATTTTTAAAAACATCTTACTAACAATTTGTTGATCCTTAATGTCCGTTCTCTCTTTCCTCCATTTGTCGAATGTGAGCTGCAGCCACCTTTTTATATATTTTCGACATCCTCATCTGCTGATCATACTTTGCTCTCATTCCGATGCACAGACTAAAACCGATACAGCATGTTAATGACATTCACAAGAGTATTTTGATCAGCATTTACTTCATACAGATAGACCTTTTTCCCAAAACCTCTCGCTTCGAAGCGGGTGTTGCATTAATCATAAAACCCTGCTTTAAAATGGTTATGGTGTAATCTAATAACAGTAAAAAAAACTTTTGTCATCATGTCATAACTTCATTATAAACCTAAGAAACCCTTGATGTCTATTGGGATTTTTTTTTTAATCTTGTGTGCACAAGATACGTTCAACATTAACAAGGCAGGAAAAGTTTTTTGAAAAAACACTAGTGTAAGCAGCCTGTTGTCCTTCAAACTGTGCAGGAGATGGTTCCAGCTAATTTCTGTGCATTTAAGTGATCTTACTTTGATGGACCACAGCGTGAGTAGGTTTACTTGGCATTGTTCTTACTTGATGAAAATAACTTACGTTTTTTATGCCAACTGTATGACATTTAGAAATGAAATTAAAACTTTTTAAGCCCATTATTTTTTTATGGTGGGATTTTGTAGACAAGATTATAGATTATATATAGATTATATTGTTTGCACAAAAAAACAAGTTGCACAAGTTAATTAACTTGAGAAAAAAAATGTTTTTTTCAGTTTCTGGTACTTTGTTATCAGCAGCAAAATTTGAAAACAGCCACATTATACAACAATACATTGATAATTCAATAGCAGGATGCATATGAGGATTTTTATGTTGGAACACATGACTTTCTATTTTGGCTCTTGCCCTTTTTACTGGTTCACCACAATGGATTGTCTCTTTCTGCACATTGATTTGTCATAGGTTTTTATTCATAGATAAATACAGATGTCCTTCCTGACACAGCTGTTGCATTCATAACGACCTTGCCTAAGTGTGTCTTCTTTTTGTTTGGGATTAGAACCCCAGTCTCCTGGACCAAAGTCAGTAGTGTAATACACCGAGCTTTCCAGCTGCTGATGTAATCGCAATCACGCAAAATCTACTCAAAAATAAAGAAAATATACTCACAGAGATGGATGTTGCGACGTTGTCTCGACGAAATATGCTAACGGTGGTGGCCATTGAAGTTGCATTACCCGTTATTAACAGTTATTCTGACTTCACTTTATCAAATTTGGGATAAAGACTTATTTCGAACATTTGAAGGAATGTCAAAGAAGGATTTCTCAAAAACTGAAACGTGAAAGTGTTTCATGTAGTACAACATGTCTTCTACCGCATTGTATGGGATTCATGAACGCACTATAGAAAATTAATGTTTTATTACACTTCAAAATTGAAAAAAATGCATTATTTTGATATTGGTATTTAAAAGTAGTTCTCCAAAAGTAGCCTCTTCAGTAAAACTACTTCATAATAATTGTTCTGTTAAGAACAAATTTTACATACTCTACATACATCTTTTCTAGGTATTTCCAGGCATTATTAAATCGAAAATAAAAATGAAATTACACCGACAGTACTTCATATTACCCGTCTGCTTTAACATCATTCTAATCGCTTAACACAGTTTACTTTGAAAGACGGACTTTGGCCTCACCATGGAGGAGGAGAAATTAAGTTGGAAGTGGTTATCATCTATGAGACCACAGATCCTGCGGCAACCCCTGACGCAAAAAGCTGTGGGTCCTTGAGCGAGACCCTGAAAACCTCAGCTCCCCGGGCGCTTCATAGGCGCCGCCCACTCTACTCCCTCAGGGATGGGTTAAATGCATAGATCATTTTCACGATGTTGTACTGTATGTATGTACTGTTTAACATGTGATAAATAAAGGAAAGACAAAGACAACAGTAGAAAGAAAAGCTTTTGGATTTTGTCTTACAGGAGTTTGTCGAGTGGAAGGTAAGCATATCTACTTATAATCTACTGTGAAAAAGTTAAATAAGCAGGTGCGGATGCTTCGCTTCAGTCTAGTGTGGACAAAGACGCAGCAAAACCGCGGCGCAGACTCGACTTCACCGGAACGCACCCGCGACGCTCCCAGTGGAAGTCGTTAAGACCCGCGGTGGAGCAAGCGCTCAAAACTGAGTCGCCATCCGTCAAGTGCCAAATTGAATGGGATGACTAAGCAGACGCCACCATATACAACCATTTACAACCATTTACAAACATTTACAACCATTTACAACCATTTACAACGATGACATTGGTTTAATGGCATTTCCAACTGGAAAAAGGGGTAACTTGATCAAAACAATAGCGTAAATAAGATGACTTTACAACACCCGTGCAAACTGCAAAGAGAACAGTTTTACTTGAAACCCCTTTAAAAATAGGCACCCTAACGCCCTCTGTGTTATATCCTGCCAACGAGGGCCGAAAATGACCACAACTGACCTTGAAGAGGACAGTGTGGATCCAGGGTTATCTGAGGGACACAAATAAAGAATGGTCTTGACTCTGCCTTTTATTATTATTCACCTTGGATCTGGAGGCAGCCTGTAATGAGGTGAGCTATGAAAGAGCATAATACGGTTTGAATGCTATAATGACAAGATGCACAATGCCCTCTAAAATGGCTTATAGCTATTAAAATGACTGAAATGCTTTCTCGGTCATATCTTAGCATACCTTGCCTTTATTGGCCCAGCTGACTCCAAAAGGCATTGGAGAGAAGAGGTTGGCTGCCTGGGCGCTTAGCTTTTGACCAAAAGGTCAGTATATGGAGACAGATGTCTGTGTGGGCCCTCTTTGAGCCTTGGCAGAAAACCGTCAGCAATAGATATGTTATGTGGCAATCTGGGCCTCTGTTGCCTGCTATGAGACATGGAGCCACTAAAACAAATACCGAAACAGACATTCCTCTGTTCCGCCTTGGCAGGAGCAACCTTCTGTGCTCTTTCACAGTTGAAATGAAACTGGAATGGTGTCCAGCAAGCAGGGGGAAAGACGGAGAGGGGGTGGAGACAATACAAGGAGTTAAAGGAGAAAGGACTAGAAAAAATTTAAATAAAAAAAAAATCAATATTACAATACGCAGCAATACGGTTGCTTGTTGAGGCATACTATTTGGAGTTATCAATGGGGTACATCTTTAATTTTTGGCATTTCCTGTTAAGTAAATTATTTCTTGAAAAGAATGCCCATAAATCATCATAAAACCAAAGATTATTTTTATATTTTACTCATTTTAGCGCACCGACCTGCAAAGTCAGCTCTGTGATACCCTGTGTGTTCTGTCACACAGCATCTCTTCTGTGCAAGTCTTTATTCCCCATGCGCATTAATGCGCTAGGATGCCAATGAACTGGTTGCTAGTTCACCAGATATCCTTGCGTAGATCACTTTGGTTGGTACCAATCAGTGCAAACCGGGAAAACACAACATGATCTGCAGGTCTGGAGATGCTCTGACCCAGTCATCCAGCCATCATATTCCGGCACTCGTTAAAGTTGATCAGAACCTTACAAATGCCCATTTCCAGCAAATCTAGTTTAGGACAAAACGCTCAAGGCTTTAACACATGAGCATAATACTAAAATGAACAACCAATTCCAGTTTTGCAAAACCTGCCTCTAAGTATGACAACAGTCTGCCTTCCTGTATGTACAGTCACATGCAGAGGTTACCCTTTCATCATAATTTGGAGTATTTTGCTTATTCATTTATATGTTCTGTATGATGATCAGATTTTTCTAGCAAATATCTGTCATTTTGAGTGAAGTATTCTAGCTGCTATGTAAAATGATTATAGACTTAGAAGGATTAGTGTGGATTATTCTCCATATAAGTTGTTAAGAATGTGAATCTGCTTCAGACGTAAATTAAGGATAATTGTTATTTATCGGCAAGCACATGCATGCTGAGAAGTATGCAGCCATTGAGTGGTTTCTATGCTGAGGACATTGATCAGCACTTGCCAGGCTCAATAGAAACAGGCTTACGCAAGATAACAAGCCATCACAGTAGATAGAGGGAGCACAATGTCACATGACACGCTTTATCTGGTCGAAGTTTAAATTCTACACACTGCTGCTGAGGAGACAAACATGGAGGGATAATTAATGAATAGAGAGAGTCTAAAAAGTGACCAGCATGCAGATAAGAAAGAAAAAAGTGGATGTATAGAGAGAGGTTCACCTGGCAAGGGGAGATTAATTAATTGTTTTGATGGGGAGAAAAAAAATGAGCAGATAATGAAGAGGAAATAAGGCCCAAAATATAAAAGTATCAGCAGACTTATGGGGCTTTGGATGTGTGTTGTCAGTGGTTGAAAATGCTAATAAGTCTGACAAATACAGAAGATTTGTTGCAATATAGGAACAGGAAGATGGCAGAATCCATGCAAGGTAATGGCAGAGAGAACAGCAGAGGAGGTGGACATTTTTAGCAGGGAAGCAAAGCAAACAAATCAAAAATACATCTTCTCACATCTAACCAATGCTAGTCTCTTCCTCTGTTAATCCATCAGTAGGAGCATTTCAACTGCCAGACTGGAGAGTGTGTACTCCTAGTTGAATAAACAGCCTGATAAATGAAGGTCAGCTGGAGATAAAATGCCCACTCAGAGTTGTTGCTGAGGGTCAAGCAGGTGAGGTAAACCATTTACTGGAGCTCTGGCTGTGAGTCACTACTTAAACAGTCACAGTGGTGTCCGTTTAGGTCTAGTTTGATTATATACCAATCAATTGAATGCAAAAGAGATTTTATTTTGGTTTCACATTGCCTCAGATGCACTGTAGTTCTTATTACTACCAGTTTTGATGGGTGTGAACAGCTGGTGGCGAACACAAATTGGATTGAACTTTTTTTCGCTGTGTGATCGCATCTGCATGGGTGTGTGTTGCACAAATATATATTGCTGGAGCTTCAGTGTGGCTCAGTGTTCAGCCATGTAGGACACAGAAACCGTTGTCAAATACAATGCAAAAACAATCCACCTGGACTACAATCTGGAGCAGTTGCTATCACCCAGTTTCATCGGTATCAGTCTGTAGCCACCGTCAACTTTTGTCATGCAAATAGCTAAAGAACCCGGGGAAGGTTAGTCATTAGTGGAAGACATTTCAATCAGTGAAGACTAAATGTTGAAAAGATGAATGATTTATTACAACAGTAAATATGTGATAATGAGTCTTATTAGAAAGTCTTTTGTACTCAGACTCTTTGGGGAGATTGTGATTGAAGGGTCTCAGTCCTGAGCAGCAGCATGGAATATCCCCTCTCTCGAGTCTGGATACTGGTGGTGGTGGCTGATGACTCTGCTGAGCTGATGAATGATGAAACTGATGGCTCTTCAAGGACCAAGTGGAGATGGTGAAATGGAGGGTGCACGAACTGAATGGATGGAGGGGGCCATATTTAAATTAAACAGCTGATGATGATGAAGTAATGATGAGGCTAAGCATGCAGGTGTGATAGTGATTGGATGGATTAGGCTACCTCAAATGGTGCAGCTGATATCAATTAATGCTTCAGGCCATGAAGCAGGTAATTGAGACCAAACGTGTCAAAGCTGAGCATAACAGAGTGGAATGAGCAGTAATTGTGGCCGTACTGTGAGGATAGTTTTTCTGACACATCTTTTGCTAGATCTCGATTAGAGGAAGAGGAGGTGGGTTTAGCAAATTTCACAGCGCTACCTAGCATGAATACACTTCATCTAGCTGTATTACAGATGTGACGGACAGACAATATTAGCATGACAATGGCTTTAATAAAAATGGAAGTTTTTCTTTGGTTGTGCCTTCCTATGACAACATCGTGAAAAAAAATATCTTTGTGCACAAAGATCCACAAAACATTGATAATTCTGTAGTTTGCATACCAGGCCATTAGTGGGTGGTGTAGCAATTCAACAGCACATAGTAAAGCTGGGTTTACACTGTATGATTTTTTAGTCATGGCTGTTTGCAAATCAAATGTTTGCAGAACGTCACCATTGACATAATCACACTGTACGGTACGACCCGTCGGCTCTTGCAGCCCGTTGTCGCTATTGACAATTGTCATACAGTTTTGTTTGAAAACTCAGAGACAACCTATGTTCCTAAGCTTCTTCTGGTGTATCTGGACTCATAGGTGTCTAGGAGGACGTGGACAGTATGGCTGGTTCGTTTTGCGGAGAGACTTGCAGGTAAGCAAGCTACGTTTGACTATATAGAGTGTTAACTTGCTACCAACCACAAACTGTACTTTCTACTTAATGACTTCTAATATTTTATTATTCACACGATGCGCCATGTTGCCATAGCAATTTATACACTCAGTAGCCACTTTGCACTGGCAGAGTGAGGAAAGAAGCGCTGACGTCAGCATTTATGACGTGTGAAAACCACCCCGGCTGTCTGGGAGCAGCTGATCGGCCCTCGTGACCTAGACTGCATGCCAGACTGTCGACCAGACCGCGGCCAGATGGTCCTGAGACTCATCATCAGGCTCAAATCTAACAGTGTATGCCCAGCTAAATGCTACACAATGGTTTAAAATCACATAAGATTGCATCTGGACGCTGAAGGGAGAGGACGCTGGCGTTGTCTGTTCGCCGCTTTTCCATCAGAGTTCTACAGCCTGCAATACTATTAACCGACAAGTATACCTTTTATT